>VDFB02116379.1:96769-125762 GCA_007258455.2 Sequoia sempervirens | reverse complement strand
TGCTAATTTTGCACCTATATGTAAGGGAAGAGCAGAACTGGGTGCTCCATTTGGTCTAGTTGTGCATAGGAACTAGAAAGTGGAGTCTGCAAAGGAACAATATCATATTACAGGCATGTTATTTTCTCTTCATTTTTCTGGTAGCAAAATGTTATGTATTCAGAACTTTGATAGGTAAAGAAATTTTATGCATAGAAACATATGCATGTGCAAGGGAAAACGAATTGTCTATGTATACTTATCTGTGTATAAGTTCATTTAAAATCCTATATTCTCTTGCATTGGACAGCAGAGAAAATAAGTTTGAATACGCGAATTTTTAAATGTGATGAATATATATATATATATATATAAACATAAGATTTATTCCAGAGATAGTCTTATTATCATGCTAGTTTTGCATTGTGTCATAATTGAGAATGGATTTCAAGTTCAAGTAGAAACAGCTGTATATGATTTTATTGATTCATTTACCCTGTTGGTTTGAAAAGACTAGAAATATTCTTATATATTCATAAAGTATAAACATAAATATATGATCAATATGTATATGGTGCAGGAGCACTATGTTAGTTCATTTTGGTAAATAAGGTCTTTAATAGGTTTTTGGTGTGTTGAGTCCTATTTAGTATTTTGAGTCTAATAAGGTCATAATAGACCATTCATAATGTAATTGGAGTCATTTTAGTGCTTATGGTCATATTTTACAAATATTGTCAAAATGTTGTCTTGTAAAAGTGCAAAAATGCACAAAGTTGGAATACCAATGGTCATGGAAGTTAAAAGGCAGTTTGAGTCAATTTGTTGGTTGGTTTTAGGTTGTCTAAGGTTCAAATACATTGTGTGTGAGTCGAAGATACATTCTTGGTGTTCACTTTGTGGAATAAGCAATAAGAAACTCCTTTTTTTTTGTGTTTTCCAGCAAACTTTGCTGCTCCAGGCCATTGTACGGCCTTGTACAGTTTGTTCTTGCTCCCAAATGCATGGTAGTTGATGGATATGTGAGTTAACAACATTTTGGTTTTGGTCCGAGTTAATTTCATAAAGATTAGAGCATTTTATAGCTATTTTACTGTAGGCGGCCAGAACTCAGATTTTGAAGGTTTGAGGGTTTAAAAATGAAGATTTAAGCCATTCCACCAGGTGAAATTGCTTCTAACTTGGTGGAATGGCTCTCTTAGATGTAGGTTTATTGTTTGTATGCTTTGAAGGAGCAGGGAAGGCCAATTGAAGGAGTTTGAATGCTGCCCTAGGTGAGTTTTTATGAGTTTTTGCTTAGAAATTGATGGCTAAGAGTGGTAGCTTGATGAAATAACGTTGCTGTAGCATGGGAGAGGTTTTAGAAAGCTTGTGCAGACATATTTGGATAAGTTTGAGGCAGTGGTAAGGTGAGAGAGCGTTTGGAGTATTGATTTTCAATAAACCCTCATTGTTTCAAGTATCTAAAAGTCCTAAAGCAAGTGTTTTTGGGTTTGGTGTATTAGTGAGTGTTTCAATCTTTAAAAGTTGTTGATTTTGGGGTTTGGTAACCTGATAAAGGTCTATCAAAAGAGATTTCAGATTTGTGATTGGCAGGGAGTTTAGAGTGGTGATGCTTTGGAAAAGAGGGCTAATTGTAGCCATTTCCAACGGGACAGCAATTATTTGGAGGACATGTTCCAAAACAACCATATGCACAATTTGGATATGTTGATGTTTGTCCAAAAGGGTATCTAAAAAGCTAATTTTTTTGTGGGTTTGTGGAGTATTCTAAAAGATATGCATGAAAAACCGAGTTTGGAGACCTACAAGTAGAATAAGCAAGAATAGTGAAAAGTTGATAAGATAGGGTTTTGTGGATTGACGAGTTGTTTGTGCATACATATATGTGTTTATATATATATATATACAAGTGTATAGTCTATTTTTATAAAGTCGTGACGGTCTTTGGGGTCATCAAAAAGTACCTTGTCATGCCTAGTTGATTAAAGTTGTTTTTAAAAAGGCCAAACATTAAGCCTCGAAAGGTGGACACCACCCTAGGGAGATATAAGGATTTTTAAATTAAATAAAAAGGCTCATGAGGGGGGCGTGGGAGTTTTGGAGGGAAAATGTTTCAAATCAAGTTGCCCTAATTTCCCTCTCACTTCTATAAAGCAACATTTTGGCTTTCATTTGTGTATCTATGAATTGGCAACATAACAGGATTCTGCTGGACTGTTTCCTGAGTTCTATTGTTGTGTGTTGAGGACGAAAACCCTCACCGTTTGGAGCTGGTTCCGGTGGTGAAAGTTCCACCCTAGCCAAGAGAAGGTGATTCTACTTCAGGGATCACATTTGGGCATTCACAAGGTCCTGATTTCAGACTTTTTGTGGTGGAATGATGAAGATTTTCTCAGTTTTTTTGATGTGGGTTTGAAGTTTTTGGTGTTTGATCTTTGGATTCATTTTGGAGGTGTTTGGAGGAGTTTTCAAGCTTTTTCTGAGGTCTGATTTCACATTTCCAGAATTCTGGAAAGTCCTTTTCAACAGTGGCTGAAGGTGAAATCCGTTCATAACTCCGCGCACGCTTGGTCAGTCATTCTAGTTGCTAGTTCATTGGATTCCTCTTGTTTGGGCATCACATTTCAAGAATTTGCTTGAATTTATTGAGGAGTCAGTGATTTTTTAGAGACTAGTCGCCCTCCCTGGGAGTCGTGCAAATCAGGGTTTGTTGGAAACTTGGGTCTGCTGCTACTGTGGTCTGTAATCTGCCTGTTGGAGGTTGTTTTTGCTGTTCTCTGCAGTGACCAGGTCTTGGTTGAGTGCAAGTGTGTTATTGTTCACTCTTTGGTGAAAGGCTTGCAATGTATGGTGAATATAAATGACTGTATTGGCTCTTATCAGGTCTGCAAACTCATTGTGTCAGGTCTGTAATGTATTTCTTTAAGACTGAAAATGAATTAGTCTTCATTGCTATCATGAACTGTTATGAATCTATTTGAAAATGAAACTATTTCATTGTATTTTCTGTTCCTGCAATTATGTCCTATGCACACCTTATTATGATGCAAGCATGTGAAAACAAACAAACAAGCATAACAGCAAACATTCCAATCAGCAAACAATATTTTCAAAAAAAAATCAAGGGTGATTGTTACATTTGTTAAAGGAATTCTTCTGCAACTATAGTTGATGGCATTCTTAGGAGGAAGACTAAGGTTCAAATACGTATTACCCCAGTTAGGCAGCCATATAACTCCACCGGTCATGAGATGAGGTTGTGATGCCATAGATTATGGGGTATATTTTAGCATGAGGATATTTACAAGTCTTAAGAGTGAGGCTCACACTTATCCTACACTATGTCTACAGCAGATTATCATTACAGCTACAGAGAAAAAAAAAAGAAAAGAAATACTTAAAACTCAAAGTGTGGAATGTTAGTGTTGCTTGAGAAAGTAGTGAATTCACAGTAACATTTTTACAGCTCCATTTTGTTCAAAGAGTTTTGATGGAACGGTAATAGATGGAATTCTTAAGAGCATAATAAAAGGTTCAAATTCTTCTCATCTCAACAGGGAGGCTGCATAACTCCACTGAACATGAAAAGCAATTCTGATGTCACAATTATGAGGTACATTTTATCATGATAATGTCTGGAAGTCTTTAAGAATGTGATCCAAGCTTAGCCCAAATTGTGCTAAAGGACGCTCACAACATGACTGAAAGATTTACCAAAGCCACACACAAAAATTAAAAGCAAAAGTAGAACTAGAAAAAGAACACGCAACATTATCCCTCATGACAATGCACATGATGTTTGCCCTGTAAGCACAGCTCCTGGGGCTTCCAGTCTCTACAGCTGTGCTGAAAAGAAGAAAACGGAAAGGAACGCTGAAAGCATGGCGCACAATGTTAGCATTGCACATGAAAATGGCAAATTTACAGCTAACTTGAAAAAAAAAACAATCTTCGAGGATTTGGGGTATAATGGCAAAGGCAGCACTCAAGATCAGGTCCCTCTAACCGCAATAAGGCAAGGCACCCGCATAACTCCAGTGAACATGAGGTGACTCAATGAGGGTAGCGGTGTTATGATAATGAGGTACATTTTAGCAATATAATGTCTACAAGGCTTAAGATAGTAACCCAAGTTTATCCCTCCCGTAAAGGCGGTCCATAAACTGACCAAGCATTTTAATGCCCAAAGAGAAAAAGAAAAAGAAATTAACAAAACATCTGTCTTGTGGCATTATCAGTTTAGACAACGCAGATGAACCGTGCCCTTAAATGCAGCTTCTAGAGAAGAAAAAGAAATTAACTTAAAACCACCGAGAAATGGGATGTCTGTAATTTGCATAGCTCCAGGACACGCTAAATTCACAACTAATTTTAGGAAAAAATATCATTTTGTTAAACGGGTTGCAGACTAATGGCAGTGAAGAAACTTGTAATTCATTTTCGCTTTTACCACAATAATGCGACCACAAACATGGTCAGGTTATGGCATTACAACTGTGAGATAAATTTTAGAGTGGCATTCTTGCAATTCTTAGCTGTGGCCTAATCTAATCCCAAATTCTTCACTAGAAAACACAGAATTTGTTTTTAGAATCTCGTGGCCAAATTTAGTACAATTTCGTCACCAGCGAAACCCTAAAAGCCAGTCCACAAATTACACAAGCTAATTGTGCAAAAATATAGGCGTTTCTTTTTTACCATCAACAAGAACGGTGAACAAAACAAATTACCTGTGAGCAGTCGGTGAACGAGGCAGATCAACCGGGCGTGGGAAGTGGTTAAACGGCAATAATTTCAGGCGGAGATTTGTCCAAAATGAGCTTGAATTCCTTCAAAGACAGATTGGATATCGAGCTTAATAATGATAACAATAAGTGCAGTAACATGCTTCGAGTTAAAGCTTCTTGAACTGCCCGCCTATAAAGGACCCAACGTCCTGACGCCCGCCTGCCCTTATGTTTAAACCAGATGTGTTATTCACGCAGCATATATGGCTGCTGGCGTGGAAGACATGCATACGTGTCGCGCCAATATTGAGAAACCGGCATACAGCGCTGGACATATTTGGTAAATTATAAAGGGAGATGGAAACTCGAACCACTCGAGGCCAAAGCCATGAGGATACTTCGATTGTCGGGAAGGGTGAAGTGATGTGGAGGTTAGGTGAATGATTTTGGATACCTTGCCTAATTCTTGTTTGGTGTTCTTTTCTTAAATAGTATAACTTAATTTTGGATATTTGGTTTGGTGAATGATTCTTATATTTATATAAAATTAAGAATCAATGAGATCTTGGGTTCTAATCCCTCATTTGGTCGATCGAAAAAAGAATTGATGAGATGAGTCACAAGGAGACCTCCTTTAAATCTTCTTAGGGGATTAGGACTGATATAGGTCCATATTTATCAAAATAAGAGTGATTTTGGTGGATTTTGATGGTATGCATACCCTTCAGACCTTGGCTGTAAGCTGAGGGGACCCCTTCAAAGGTATCTCCAACACACAAAAAAAAAAAAGAGTGATTTTAGTTGATGATTTTAATAGGAGTAATATTTGTAATTAGTCTATAGAGGTAGACTTCTTTTATTTGGTATGGATTCAAATTTATAAGCTCATAGTTTATAGCTATAATCTCATAGTTTAGTTTTTAATATGTTTTATTTTTGTTGGTAATATGGTATAGTATAAATCTTTAAAAAGTGAATATTTTGATGAAGATATGATTTGGTCTTTTGGTGTAGATTTAGATTCATAAGTATTTTATTTTGAGTTAAATCTCACAACATGATGTTTATATGCATCTTACATGTTTTACTCTTATCAATAGATGTAAATTCCCTAAAAGTGAGTTGCTTACTCATACAAGAGCATTTGTGGTTGCATGTCAACCCGCATCAACCAAAAAATAGTAGTAAATAAGTGTCATGTGTCATTTTCTTAGGTCATTTTGTTAAACACTTGGCACACATGTATTGGTTTGAGTAAACTAGGAGTTTGAATTATTTGAGTCTACTAAAACTAGTGGATCTTTATTCGAAATGGGGATCAATCCTAAAAGACCAAATCCAAAAATAATGGCATGGTTGAAATGGGAAATTATAACTTTCATTTATGCAAAAAGAATCTCCCTCCCAATGACCCAATAATTATAAAATCATGGACATGCTTCCTACATAAAAAATGGCGTTTGAGGAAACCAAAGTAGATAATGAAACATCTTGATCCACCAACAAGGAGTAGAATCATTAAAGAGGAGGGTTATATTTTTTTGCTAAAAGTGGCAAATAAAAACCAAAAATAGCAATCATGTTTTGGTGTTTTTCCAACATTAGATTGAAATGAAAGGACAACTAGATCATGGGTTAGTAAAATAGAAAAAATAACTTGTTTTAGGCCTAACAATAGCAACAAAAAGAAATGGAATACATAGACATGTGCAAAATGTCCAAGAGCAATAGAGTTTAACCAACTTGACACTTTTAGAACTCCATTTTGAAATTTAAGACCATAATTTTGTGTATTTTTTTTCTTGTCATTGGATTTCAAATTTTTCATGTTAGAGCATTCTACATGAATATTTTATGGCCTACATTCAAAACATCCAAGGCGTGGTACAAATTATTTAAGCATGAAATTTGATATTGGTTTTGCCTATAAGTTATACTTGTATTTATTTGGAAAAGGGTACTTGATCTTTTTTATCTTGTGGAAGAAGTTATATTCAAACTTATAGAAGAATGCAAAACTAGTAGATGATAGTTGTGTATAGAAATTCTTGTTTTAAAAAATACAAACCTCAACTTGTGTTCTTGTGTTTATTGTCCTTTATTGATGAGCTAAGATTTCAAATATAAATTGGGAGGAATTTTTTTAAACCTTCTCGGGTACTCTAATCTATAGCAGGGTTTTGGAGTTTGTTAACTTTTAATCTCCATACATAATTTTTTTACAAAATTAAATCAAGAACTTGGTTAAAAAGATGGATCAAAATGGATTTAATGTTGTTGGGGGTTAGGTAGAGGGAAATGAGGGAAAAGCAAAGGTATAAGGAGATCCCATTAGGGATCAAGATCACATGGAAAGATTATTCAAATTTTAGCTAAACAATGGGCTAATGTCAAACCATATGTGTCAAGCTTTAGGGGAGAGTTAAACCTATACCTCTTTTTAAATTGGGTGAAGGAGCTTGAGAGATATTTTGACATGGAAAACTTGGAGGAGAGTCAAGTTAGTTGTGAGCAAAATGAGGTCACAAATTTCTTTGTTGTGGGATAGCCAAGGCAATGAGAAAGTAATGTTATGGCCTATAATTTTAAAGCATCTGAAGTAAAATTTCATACATTTAGAACATTAATAGAAGTTTTTCAATAAATCTCAAATTTTAAGAAAAAATGGAGTTGTTTATGCAAGAGAGCACTAAAATATTTTTATTCTTACAAATTAAAATAAACATGTAGAAAGAAGAGGAGGAATAAATTTTTAAATACATCAATGGACAAATTTCAATTATAGGATGGACCAACTCTAGTCAAGGAAGGTACTTTAGATGAGGTATATTAACATGCCTTGAATGATGAGGAGATGTTGTCAAGGAAACAATGAGGTACAACAAGAGGGGGAGTAACATTTAGTAAATAGAAATTAACAAGGCACATCCAAATTAGTGAGGAGATGAATCTAGTACTTCACAAGACAATAATCAACCATCTAGAGGAGTAACATATCCTTCAAGAGGAAGAGGAAACTATAGTAGAGGATGAGAGATATTATTTAATGGATGTTGATCCTTTATGAATACAAGCAATAGACCATGGTTAACACATTTACCATTTGTTAAGTGTTCTACTTTCTATCTCACTCAAAGCATGCTTACAAAGTTTAGGTTCATCTTGCTATTTATGTGTTATCAAGTATTATGCACATCTAAACAAATGACATACAAGTGGACAAATTGGTTGATCTTTGATGCATTCAATCGATCATTCACTATGTATTCAATAATCATAATTATAAGTTTTATGGCCACTTTATTGTAGTCTATATGACTCAAATATATGTGTGTAAAGTTTAGTGATTATGAATCTTACAATAGTGAAGTTTATGTCCTCTCCATTTAACTCGACTACAACTACATGCACATAATCAATTAACTAATATATGACCCTAAATTACTACACTACAACTCCAATTAACGTATTATGATAGTATAGCATAAATAGAAGGCATGCATGTTGCTAACATCCTCCTAGAATAAAACTATGCTCAGTCCTCCATCTACTTAGAACAAAAATAATACAAAAGAAATCTTCAAGCAAGTGGAATGATGGAAGTGTATTTTGGCATAATTATAAATATTTATCTCATTTTTATTGGAAAAATGATGGCTTTATATAGGCATGCTATAGTGACAAAGGGTGTATTTGTTCATTAATGCTTTATTTGAATGTTATGGATTATGTGAATGAATGCAAAATGTAATAAATGACCAAGCATTAAAATTAAATATACTAAAACACTTAAATTCTACACATTCAAACTTCAAGTCGAGCACAATGTAAATCTTTGCTTGTTTTGGAATATGGGTGCTCAATTCGGGGTGTTGCTGTGGTAATGTGTCCCACTTATGGAACATCTTGATTTTTTCTTGAAATCACATATTTTTTAGAAAAATTAATGATTTAATCCTCGAGGCATTCCATATAAGGGATTTTAATTGAAGAGGGTTAGATCATACCCACTTAGATCAAACACCCAAATATAGAACCATCCCCATCTTAAATCAAGCCCTCAGTGGAGTCTCCTCTACCCATATAATAATACTAACAAAAAATCACTTTTGCTTCATCTTTTGAGAGATCAAATAAAATCATTTAGGAATTTCATTTTGTAAGTATATAGCCCTTATTATAATTGTTCCAAAAAAGTATAATTATGAATATATTTAATTTGATTATTCTATTTAGTTTATATTTCTTGTAAACATAGGTTTTTCGCTAAACATCAAGGTCTTTGTTTCACACAAATAGAAAAATTAAAAAATAGGGAATTTTTTTTAAGTAGTTGTACATTAGTATTTGTATCCTTATTTCAACAAATAAAAATAAAGTTAATTTGGATATATACAGAAAAAATTATGTTATGGAATAAACCTATGTATCAATTATAATTAATATTATTTCAAGAATTAATAAAAAATAAAATATGCAACAAAAAATTATTAATTTTCTTTGTACACTAGATATTGGTGTTAAGAATTTATGTTTAATAATTTATAATTTTATAAAAAAAAATTAAATATGTGTTATGGAATAAATATCACTTTTTTAAAATGTTGTTAAGTATAAAAATAATTTATTAAATCTCAAATAGAAAATTACAAATCATATTTGAAAAATATTTTTAAAAAATGCATTTGCAATCTACATAAAAAATCTAAAAAATCACTAGTTCGCATCATCTTCAAATTCTTAATGTTTTAGTTGCTATAGGTGATAGAAAGTGGAAATTTGATTAAAAATGTTGATTTCAATGTCCCACTTTGGCCAAAAAGTGGGGTACACTATTGTGGGTTGACTCTTCACCGGTATGACAAATGCATTCCTTGGATATCAAATTGATGAAATATGGATGTCCAAATTAATGCTTTTGAAATGTTTAATAATGGATTTAATTTATAGACTTCTAGAAGAATCAAATGAATGACTAAGATTCAATCTAGGATCTCGAGTCTAATCCATGATTAGGGGAGTTTATGAGGAGAGGTAGAAAGCATGGGAGAGTTACACAATATTCTAATTTTTAACAAAAATAATCATTATTTCTCAACCCAAATTGACTGTGGAGATAACAAATTTGATTGATGAGTTAACTGGCTACATGAAAGAGTTAACTAACAGCATGAGAGAATTACAAGGAGTTGACTATTGAATGGAATAGTTAACTGATTGCATGGGTGAGTGAAGTGGATTAGCCTAACGAGTTGGGACTAGGAGTAATTATGAGTGAACTAGATAAATGAGACAATCAACCAAGTGAAATGAATTTTAATGATAAATAATAATTAATTAAATGAATTATAAATGCATATTAGGTGGAAATAAATATTAATTAATTTACTAATGTATAATGGATGAAATAAATAAATAGAGAAATGTGTGGATAAATACAAATAAATAATGGATAAATAATTTATTAAATTAATTAATAATGTTAGTCTAATTTAATTAAATAAATATAATAAGTTTAATTAAATGGTTAAGCATTAGGGGTCCTAGGTGATAATTAGATAATAAAGCCATAGTGTGTACTTGATTAATTGGGATGGAATGATGATGGTGAAAGCAACATTGTTTGAGTGTCTATATTTTGCCTCTCCTTGAGACAATGTTTAAATTAACATTATTGAAAGAAAGCAAAGATGTAGAAAACGCTTCCAATACTGATCTAAGTGGAGGAGATAATGTAATTTTATTACAATTTTTAATAGTTACAAAATGAGAAACACATTCAAATGACATGCATGAAAGATTACCACTGTAACACATAGATATACATGGGGAAAACACATTTGAGAGAAAAAACCCATACTCAAAAAGCACATTACTTTGTATTATCAGTAAAAAAAATATAATTACAATACAATATCAACACCAAGATTCTTAACAAGAGTCTCCAAAAATCAATGTTTGGATTTGGATCAATTTTTGTAATATCACTTTATCTGTAGAAAAACTTCACTCACAAAATATGAACGACAACACTAGTTTATAGATTTTACAATGCATGAAGGAGTAAGCCCAAGATGGGCATCCAAATCCATGTGGCATGAATTTAATGGATGTAAGAGTTCCCTTGACATGCATGGTACTTGCATGCATGCAACCTCCTCGCATGTAAAGCATCATCATACACATGTAAGGGAATATTCTGATTCCAATGCCCTTGTTTGCATGCATAAGATTCCTCAACATACAGGTGTTTGCATGCATGCATAGGCACCATCATCTAATAATGGTTGGTTGTCATAAATTTTATCATAAAGTGCTCTTAAGCTGTCATAAACTATCATACATCATTGCATCATAAGATTACGGCATAACCTATCATAAAATACGTCATAACCTGACATATGGCACCAACATGACATTGTAGTGCGGTCCACCAAGTGGGATGCCTATATATATCCACATGTGCAACTTGCATGTCATTACAGTCATCTTCCAAGTAAGATGTCACATCATCAATAGGTCCCACTAAATTACATGGGGTCAACCCACAATACTATGTCCCACTTTTGGCCAAAGTAGGACATTGAAATCAACATTTTCACCAAATTTTCACTTTCTAAAACCTATAAAAACTAAAACATTAATAATTTGGAGATAATGCGAACTAGTGATTTGTGAGGATTTATGCGTAGATTTTTATTTTTATTTTTTAAAATCAAATAAATTGTGAATATAATGCACAACTTTTTTTTTGTTAATTTAATAGCTGGTATGGGTCAGCTCCCTTTAAATTGATATAAAAAAAGTACATTACATTTCCTTCTTTCACCACCGTATGCAATCCACCAATGTCTTCCTAGGCTCCTTAACAAAATGGAGCTTAATCATCTTATCTACATTGACCCCCCTCATAACCTAATGAGCTCCATTAGCACTAAGGGGCAGATACTACTAACCTGCCTACCCTACATAAACAGAAAATCACAAAAACCTTCCACCCATATACCAAAATAAGGAGCAAACAGATCAGTATCTATGCTATGATTTAGTTGATATAATAATAGACTTTATATTTATATAGGGATAGGCACCCTTATGTAATCTTCTTCTTCCCTCCTGGATTTATCTGCATCCATGGCCCTGGCAACCACTGGGCACTCCAAACCGCATGCAAGGTGAGCCAAACTCCACGCAATTTCCCCCACAACACTGCCATCATTTCCCTTCTATTCTTTGCCAGCCATCAGGAGCTCAGCCCTTTTAGCAATGCCATAGTCTTCCTTATCCTCCACAATCATGCCTTCTACCCTCATATAATTCAACAGTCATTCCTCCTCTGAGCAAGCAACAAATTGAGACAAATGTAACAGAAAGAGAAGACTTTGTTTCCTATCATGCCATCTAGCTTCCAGTAAGTCCAGTTCTAGGGTCCCACTAACTGTAAAGGGTAAACCCACAAAAGTGGTTTACAATTCGAGTGAGGAAGGAAAAGTTGCAAAAAATGACCCCATGCAAAAAAATTGGTTTTTGGGGTTCGAATGAACCCTTTGATTCAAGCAAACCAAAAAAGGGTTCGAATGAACACAGGTTCGAGTGAACCCATTTAATGGAAGGTCCCACCATTCCCACCAAGAAACCCCCTTTTCCCACCTTCTCACCCTCTGACACCAAAAAAGTCTAGAATTTTGTGTTTCAAAGCTTAGGTTGAGGATGAAAATGGAGGATACTTCACAGACCTAGCTAGATGATGGTAGTCCTTGGAATGAGCTATCTAATGAATATAATTTTAGTCTTTTTTGGTTTTATTATGTATTTGTTTTTTTAGTTTTATTAAACATAGGTTTTTCACCGAAAATCAAGCTCTTTGTTCTGCACATGTGGAAAAATAGCAGATTATCAAAAGAAAAAATGAGTGCACCAATATTGAAGTCCTTGATCCAACAACAAAAAAAATTGAATTTCGATACATACAAAAAAAGTTATGCGTTATACGGTGCCTATGTCGAATTGTAATTAGTTTGACTTGAAACTTGATTAAGGAAAAATTATTCAATAAAACACTATCTAACCAATTGGAAGCACTAGATATTGTAGTTAAAAATCTAAATTCAAAAAAAAAGAATTTTATCCTTCATTTAAAAAAAATTATGCGTTATACAATGAGTGTCACTCCTTAAAAATGTTGTTACTGAAAAAAACTAGTTTTCGAAGGAGATGGAAAAAGAAGTGCAATATGATTCCAAAATTTTTGAAAAAAATATATTTAGAATCTACAGACAAAATGTGACAAATCACTAGTTTGCATCATCTCAAAATTCTTCACGGTTTAGCCGCTATAGGTGCCCGAAAGTGAAGATTTAGTTAGAAAAAATTATTTCAGTGTCTAGTTTGGCCAAAAATTGTAAACCAGTATTGTGGGATCACCCCAATATTTGTGAGTCATTATGAGGTTGGTGCTTTTAGATCATAAGGGCACCAACTTGATAGTGAATCAAACGTAATATTCCTTAAAATGATGATTTGTAGGAAATTAGCTTGAGAGCCATGTGTGAAAGCCATTCAATCACATTATAATTCCATTAGCCTTGTCATCTCACCCTTATGCTTATGCCGCCAATTTCGCAAGGTTGCCAGCAATGACATTTGTTGGAGTACAGGACCACTGAGAGGGGGGGTGAATCAGTGGTCAAATGATAAATCAAATTTCAAAACTTAACTCACTTGTATTATGCAAAGAGACCCATTGAAAACACTTCAAACATTATAGATATTGAATGTTGAGGGAGTCGCAATGATATGCAAATTAGAACATAATACTTGAACAAAGATGAAAAATCAAGCACAATATAACAAACCACCAAGAGGAGACATAACACAAGGTTTATGAGTGGAAAACCCTAAAAGGGTGAAAAACCACTCTGAAAATGAGTTTCATTAAGCCTCACTGGCCAAAACCTTACAAGTTACAAGTTGTGTGCCTCACTAGCTAAACAACAAGCCTCACTAGCTAAACATCAAGCATCACTGGCTAAACATCATGCCTCACTGGAAAAATAACCTGCCTCACTAGAAAAACAAGCCTCACTGGCTAAACATCATGCCTCACTAGCAAACTAACCTACCTCACTGGAAAACTAACCTGCCTCACTAGTAAAATAAGCCTCATGGGCTAAACATAATGCCCTGATCATAAAAGCAGCATACCATTGAATACAAGCATGGAATTTAGCTATATCTATCTATATTACTTTTCACACCAAAACCATAGCACTATTTCATCAAAATCTTCACATATAGATGATCAACATGTAATTCTCCTTGCATGCATGAATAAAGGTCTCTCTGCAAGATTCCCCTTCAACAAGCACAATGATATGAACAATAAAAAATGACCCTACATCCATGAATGACATTCATACTAACATATGTGACTAAGAGTTCATTGAATCTCTACATATATTGTGACTATTACACTGTTTGAATGATTAAAAACAAAAGATATAATACATAATAGTGGCCTTGTTACATATCCCAACTTCAAACACATGAATACCTTACTCAAACTCACACACCTCCATTCACCTATGACCTTATTCATATCATCATTTTTCAAATCAAACCCATACTCACCATGAAAGGAATGAACTCAAATGACTAATTTGTGCAAGCATCATTGCAGTCTCTTAACACTTCCTTTCTAAGTATTCTATCATTCTAAAAACATAATATCAAAATTATGCTTAACCTTCCATTGTGTACTTACCCCTATTCCACACCACCATTGGGATTCAAAAAGCCTTTTAATCTAGAATGTTATTCTTCAGTTTTTGGTGCCATCAAGAAAACCATTCATCTTTTCTTTTTCAAATAGTTACATAATAGAGATAAATATAGTGACTGTCAAACTTCTCGTCAAAGCTTAACCTTTTGGAAATAATCGTTCATAGCTTTAAAAATCAACCTTCAATCTTCAGCTTCTGCCAAACCTCAGATTAATTTATAGCCTATGATTTTTCTTTGAGCGATCGGTTTTGAGTTGCTGACCTCCCAAGCTGGTTAAGGGACCAGTTATTCAATGAGAAAAACTCCCTTTAAATGGTCACTTAAGTGACCTTTAACCTCTTATCACAAGTCACTTTTCAAACATAACAAAAAGTGCATTTGAGATTTGACACTCTTTGTAAAACATAAACCCTAGAATTAGAAAATTAGGGTTTTAGATTGTTCTAGGATTTTAGAACAAGCTACCAATTAATGAAGAAACCCTCAATCAACTCCAAAATTCCAATAAACTTGAAACCATGTGATTACCTTAGGATCTCTAATATTCACCAAAGAATTTGAGCTTTGATAAAGTATTAGGGTTTTGAAACTTAAAAAGAAAGGATCTTTGAAGCGTCAAGTAAGTTTGCAACAAGCATCAAATAAAAAAACTCCAATAACCTACACCATCAACCTTTCCTTTGAACAAGCATCAAAATCAATGGATGAACCTTCACTTTGAAACAAAAAGACCATAAACTATATGAACAAGAATATTTGAGTATCATCATCAGAATATACCATGCTCTAACATCTTTACATGGACAAGCACCTTTAACTAATTACTTTGTCATAAAAGAATTCTATCACACTTCTACATCTGTGACAAATCCACTTTGACTCACTTTGAATCACCAAGTACCTACTGATATCTTTGACATCTTTTGCAACCATGAAATTCTTGAATGCATCAAGTATCAACAAGACCTTTGCAAAACCATGGTGGTCATAAATCCATGAGATAAAGCAACTAACTAAAATGAATATCCAATGAGTATCAACACCAATACAAAAACCACAACACCATGTGTGAGCAACATTATTTACCTATCCTAAAAGATGCAAAACAGAATGCAAAAGAAACAAATAACACTTTAACACCTCAAGATTGGGCTACATTAAACTTAAACAAAATAAAGATGAAAAAACATATTTATACCTTGTATGAGTTGCTTCTTGGTTGTCCCTTTGATAGTTGATAAATGTGTGCTCCTTAATGGAAAATGGATTAAAATGCTATGCAAAATGGTGAGAATGCAATGGAGATTCCAATGATGAAGTTGGGTAGTTGGATAGGTGAGTAAAATGCATGCAAATGGAAGCTTGGAGATTCAACAATGGAGGTTGTGAGTGCAAAATGCAAGTGCTTGAGTTCTAGAGCTTGAATGTAAATTGTGAATGTGATGAATGAATCAACTGAGAGAAAATCTTCCATTTTAAGGGAAGAATCTCTAGAGAAATGGATGGTGAAGATTTTTCCAACATAGGAAAGACGAAGGGCTATGGTGAGTTGAGGACTCACAAGCCCCCACATCTTGCCATGTGGAGGATGAGATGTCATAAGGACAAGTGAGTTGGAAAAGGGGCATGTGAGGTGGAGGTACTTGCAAATAACTTGGGATTGGGAGAAGATTTCCTTAAAAATGAATTTCTTGTTCCCATATGGGAGGAAAGTGACATATGAGGAATTTTAGTATTCCTCAAAAATCTTCATAGGGAAGAGATAAGTGGTTGGAGAAATAAATATGAATTTTAAATTCACATGATTGGGAGTACTTTAAGGATAAAACAAGGTTATCAAAAGGGTAAGTACTTGTCCTCATGTGAGTGATGTGACAAGTGAGGAGTTTTAGAACTCCTAACAACTTGCATGGGGAAGAGGAGAGTCTTGGAGAGATAAATGTGAATTTTGAATTCACATGGAGAAGAGGGTTTAGGCTAAATATGGAAATTGTGAAAGTTGATAAAAAAGGTATGTTAAATGTAGCAAGGGGATTAGATTAAGGTTGTGCAAATAGGTGATTAAGAAGATTAATGGAAGATTAGCATCAAATGGACAAATATGGAGGATGTGACATTAATCCTAGTTAAAGGTGTGCACATCCTAATCATGGATTAATTAAACTAATCCAGATTAGAAGAGGGTTATGGAGGATGTGACAAGGAGAGAGAAAAAAGTGAATTTAAAATTGATTTAAATTCAAAAAGGTAAATGATTAAATTAAATAAATTGATATATTCATTTAATTTAGAGAAAGGATGAAAGGTAAAGTATTTAAATTAAATACTTTAGGAACCTTAGGCAAAGGGGGAAATATTAATTAAATAAACTATTTAATTAATATTGATGAAATAGACGAATAATGGGAGTGGTCAAATTTGGATGTCTACATTTTGCCCCTATTCGAAATATTGTTAGAATAATAGTGTTTCGAAGAAAAATAAAATGCAAATGACTCTATAGAGGAAGAGACTAAAAAATGATGCCCCAGCATGGGAGAAGTTGCGTGAGCTTCCCAAACAGAGAGAAATGAAAGGAGATGCCCTGATCTCGCAAGAGAATGACCATGATAGAGAAGTGGAGGAAAATGGTAGGGTATGCCCCCTCGAGAGGGAAGTTGGGGAAGAAAAGGGGTTTCAGACGACTTCTCAATATGAGGAAACGAAAAGTACGGGTGGATATAGCTCAAAAAGCCATGAATATTGGCTTTTGAACGGAGTCAAACAAACACACAATTTGTGAAAGGTGGCCCTGGGAAGTTAGAGGATTAGTTGAATTAAAAAAGGTTTAAATAAAGAGGAAAAATACCCTTTACTTAAAAAAGGTAAAAATGGAGGGAAAATGTTATATAGAGTAATTTTAGAAATTACTATCCCTCATTTGCATAGCTGGAAGTTGAGTGAGAGAGAGAGAGAAAGAAGAGGAGAGGAAGGAGACGAGGATGCCAGACAATTACAATTCTAACATCATTCACCAGGGGGACGAGGTATGGTGGTTCTTCCACAAGCGCACGGTTCCATGCCAAGTTAGGTTCAAAACCCCCTTTGTGATTTTAAGCATTTTTGTTGTATATTTTTGAATTTTAATGTTTTTGAAAACATGGGTTTTGGGATTGGGGTAGTTTAGAAAAATGGGTTGGGGGCAAATTTTCAATTTCACCAGGGGGTAGGCAGAATCGCCTATCAGAGGCGGTGGGAGAGGTGGGCGAATTTTCCCAATTAGTGGGTAAATATACTAAGAAGAGTAGAAAAAAGTGCCTAAAATGGGTAGGGGAGCATAAGGGAAGGGCAGACTTGCCCTGGGATCGGGTAAATCCGCCTGAAAATCCAATTAGGGGGGAAGGGGTGAGCTCACCTAAAAGAGGGGCGACCCAACCCATAAGGGGGCGATCCCTCCCCAAAAGGGGCGACCCCACCCGAGACAGGGGCGACCCTGCCTAGGCATGGCCGCCCATCCTAGGGCGGGTTCGCCTGCCTCCCGGGCAGGTTCGCCCAAGCAGAGGGCGGGAGTCGCTGGGTAGCAGGAGAGGGTGAGGAGGAGGAGGAGACAACAGAGGAAAGCCTAGGTGGAGATCGAGGCAGAGCAAGAGAGAGATGAGGCAGAGGTTGAGATGATGGATGAGATAGATGAGGCAGGGGTGGAGGCTAGGGCCGCAGGTCAGTAGGAGAGGGTGAGGAGGAGAGAGATGAGGAAGAGGTGGAGATGATGGATGAGAGAGATGAGGCCAAGGTGGAGGTGATGGATATAGACATTCATGATATTCCTCCATTGGCCATGGTACCACCGATAGCAGATGATCATGGTATACTATTGAGGGGGGTCGTGGTGAGATTATAGATCGCCGAACAAAGATTGAGAGATACAGAGGTTACGAGATGCAGGCTAGAGGCAAATGTGAGCATGCTGCAAGTAGAGGTGGCCAGGGTATAGGCAGAGGGCAAGAGGTATTTTAGGTCTGTAGCCGATGCAGCGTCACAGTATGAGGAGGAGCTACGGGTAGAGAGGGATGGTCTGCGAGCTGAGGTGAGCCAACTACGGGAAGAGGTGACTCGATTGAAGGGAGAGGTATCCAGAGAGCATGAGGAGGGGGTGCAGGTGAGATGGGAGTGAGACAAGCTAGAGGCAGAGGTGACCATACTGCAGGCGAGAGGACAGTGAGAGCTGAGAGGAGTGACAGACCAGGCATCGATGGAGACCTTAGCACAAGCTGAGAGACACATGGATGATTTGAGGAGATAGGTGGAGGGGCTACTGAGAGAGAGGACTGAGTTGAGACGAGAGTGAGACAAGCTCCACGACATAGTCAAGGTAGCAAATCAGATAGTTGGAGAGATGGGATTGATGTAAGAGAGAGAGGAGACCATGAGGGGCCAGATGCAGACCTTGTAAACAGAAAGGGATGTTGGACAAACACAGGTGCAGATCTTGTAGAGTGAGAGGGACATAGTATGGATACAAGTGTAGACCCTGCAAAGTGAGAGGGATGTGGCAGTGGCATGGGCACAAGTTGTAGGGAGAGAGATACAATGCGGGCTCAAGCATAGGCAATGCAGGGTGAGGGTGGTGAGACGGGGGCAGAGGTGCAAAAATTGCAGGAAAAAATACAGGCCATGGGGGATGAGAGGGATAGGGCTGTAGAGCAGGTGTCATGGATGGGAGCAGAGATAGATCAACTAAGGTTGGCGCAAGATGCATGGGCATAGGAGCGGAGATCCATATGTGGATCTTGGGAAAGATTCAGGGGAGAGCGGGACACAGTCAGATATTAGGCGACAGAGCAGGATGAGTACATGCAAGAGGCCAGTTATTATATGGTGGCCTACCATACATCAGTTCCAGAGGAGTGGCGGATACCTCCCTACATGTGAGTGAGGCCACAAATGCTAGCCCCATCCCAGTCAGGAGGGACACGTACCCACAGATATAGCAGTTGGAGAGAGACTCCTCCATGTAGAGGGGGAGTGGCAGACTCACCCCAAAGATCAAATGTGGGTAGCTCACAGTAGAGGGGGGAGAGGACATGTGACAGGATACCAATTTTTGACAGATGCAGGATGGGTGTACAATACAGGGCAGCAAAGACCAGAGTTGTTTCAGAGCCTTGTACTTGTACTTTATTTGATGATATATGTGATGGATATGTATTTTGATTAGATGATGGAAATTATTATGAACTATATGATGTACTTTGTATTGTGATTTTTATATGATATGCGATAGCCTTTATTAACACTATGTTATGTGTATATGATGGATGATTTTGTTTATGCACATGTGTATGTGTTTATGCTTTTATTATGGATGATCATTATAATGCGATGTATGTATATGCTTATGATGATGTATGTTTATACTTACATGGATGAGATAGATGATATATATGATGACTAACGTGTATGATGCAGGATGCGATGATTGATTTATGACTTTAAATGCTATGGATAGGGATATGATGATTGTGTGATGCAGGTAGCAATGTGTTAATGATATGGATTAATGTGGAAATGAATGAATAATGAAATGAATTTAAGATGCTTGGAATAACCAAATATGATTAATCTAAACAACTTAAAAGAAATATGAGACAATAATGCACATGAGATGGAATGCAATGAACCTATAATGTGACATGAGATGCAATTAAATTCCTTAAAAACACTAAGAGATAAATGAAATGTAATGTGGATGGTAGATGGATTTGATTTTCAATCATGCTTGCTTTAGCTTATAAAGGTGTGTGATATGTGAGTGAGACGGCCTAACATGAAATGCATCATGAACATGATTTTCAATAAGGACTTGCATAGTAATGAGGGTAGATGGTAGGCGTATTGTTGGTCTAATGGCAAGTACTTTCCCTGTAATAATTACAAAATCAAGGGAAGATGGGTGTGAGATTCAACCTATCAAGAACCATAGGTATCCTGGGAAGAATTCAGGATGGAAGGACGAATGTTTTCACAACCAAAGTCATAGGTCACAGGTCAGGTATGAATGCAATGCAATGGAGTTGAGCATGAAATGCAATCCTAATGTAATTTTCCATTTTCGGAGCACTGATTTTTGCTATAGCATAAGACACTAGGTACCATGGTATGTAAACCAAGACAAATTAGCGTCTAATGCATAAAACAAACACAACAGACAAGAAGGCTATCCCAACACCCCAAAGTCACGGAAAACTTGGTCAGGCTAGGCATTGGGATAACCACAAGCATAAAAGGATGGCCCAACATAACACAAGACCTCAGGAATCTTGGTGGGTACTACATGGGACAACCAAGAAGACAACAACACAACAAAAAGATCAAGATATGCCTCTATGTTAACCAATCAAAACACACCATAATATGATGGATCATGGTGGCCTTAACAAGTTGTGATAGGGAGCTCAAATGATAAATAAAATCCAAAAGTATCAAAAGTTCGCAATCAATTTCAAAACATCCTTTGACATAGGATCAAGGGGATGGATGAAATTGATGAGGTCTATTAGGAAGGATGCATCCTGTTGAGACCAAAGATGGATATTAAACTAAAAGATCAGTAAATGATGCAAGAAATTCTGAAACCGATTGAATCTCATAATATAAGTGGATCTCATTTGTGAAGAACCAACGAGATAAGGACATACTTGAAAACATGACACAAGACATGAGACACAAGACACAAGACACAAGACTAACACACCCTAAAGACCTAGGGGCTTGGGGGCCGATCAAAGATTATCCTTGCCTACGTGAAAGCGCAGAGCCCTCGTAGTTCAAGAAAAGAACATGGATAAAAGCAGAAAGAGGAAAAATGGAGACAAGCAATGGAAGATGACAACAAATACAAACAAAGGAAAGTAAAGCAAAAGCCCCTAGGATGGATCCAAAGATCGACCTTGCCTACATGTAAGCACAAGGGAAACATAGTTTGAAAAAGGACAAAAGACAGACCAGGAATAAGAGCGTAAAGGGGACAATGGAGACCACAATGGATGACCAAAACAGGATGGAAAAAATGCCCCGAGGGTGGATCAAATGATCAACCTTGCCTATGTGAAAGTGCAGGGGCAACGTAGTTCAACAAAGACAAAAAATACCGACATGACATGATGGGATCTAAATGAAGACCGACACGATGAAGGATCCTAGATGGACACAAAGGATTGACAAGACAAAAAGACCAACGAGATAAGCTCGGATTAGGATAAAAGCTCAGGGTGATGGATAGTAGGTGAAGATTGTCCAATGCTCAACCAAAATATACCAAGCAACCAGGTGAAGGATGTAGATGAAAGGATAGGATTGATGGGATGATAAGATATGGGATCATAATGGATGGAAGCATAAAGTAACTAGGATGCAAGGTAGATAATGATTAAGCCCTCTACGAATGGTGCATGTGACCAGGTTTTCACCAAATGTACTTATCTAAGGTGCCACCAAGGGTGGTTTTCACCATAGGAAGAATTATTTATCTTTACTATTTTTGGATTTTTTCGATTTTCTATTTTATTTTTTAATTTTTGACAATTTTTTACATTTTTTGTATTTTTTAATTTTTGCAAGATAAGATACCCCAGTTGACTTAAGTGTAGAACCTTTTCAGGTGCATGATATTAATGGGCTCCTCTAGGGGTTCTCCTTTAGGCGTGGCAAGTCTGTATGCCCCTGATCCATACCTGGCTGTGATGACGTAGGGACCAAGCCAATTTGCTTCAAATTTTCCTTTCTTATTTCGATATTGTTGAGTACGCTGATTCTCCTTAAGGACTAGGTCACCAATGTTGAACTGGCAAGGACGAACCTTCTTGTTGTAGCTTCTTTTTCAAACGATTCTAATAGGCTTGGAGGTGGTCATACGCTTTGATCCTTCTTTCATCATGGAGTTCTAGCTGGCTGAGTCTTGCAACTCGAGTGTCTTCGTCACTGATAAGATTCTTGAAGGATATTCTCAATGATGGAACTTCTACCTCAATCGGAAAGATAACCTCGACACCATAGATGAGAGAATATGGAGTGGCGCCGGTAGGGGTGCGGATGGAAGTGTGATATGCCTAAAGGGTGGGATGGATGTGAAGGTGCCAATCTTGACCAGTATTGTTGACTACCTTTTTAAGGATTCTGATGAGAGTTTTGTTGGTAGCTTCCGCCTTACCATTACCCTAGGGGTAATAAGGCGTGGACCAACGATGTTGGATGTAGAAAGTGTCACAAAGGTGTTTCATGGCTTGGTTCTTGAAAGGATTTCTATTGTCGGAGCTGATGGTAGATGGTATTCCATATCAGCAAAGAATATGGAAGAGGATAAATTTGGAAATCTGAGTACCTGTGATTTGTGAGAGTGGCATCGCTTCCACCCGCTTGGTGAAGTACTTAGTTGCGGTAATGATGAAGGTATGGCCATTGGAGGATGGGGGATAAATCTTTCTGATTAGGTTGAAACCCCACTGAGAGAAGGGCCATGGTGCTACAAGAGGCTGTAGATCCTGTGTTGGAGCATGTATTAGATTGACGTGTTGTTGACAGGGCAAGCACTTCTTGACAAACTCACAAGAATCATGTTCTAATGTAGGTCAATAATATCTTGCTCAGAGAATTCTCTTAGCTAGGGCCATGCCATTTGAGTGGGCCCCACATACACCACTATGTACTTTCATTAATGCAGTGTGGGCTTCAATCTCGTTCAGACATTCGAGGAGGGTTCCATCATACCCACGTCGATAAGGTGTATCACCTACAATGGTGTAATGGGATGTTCGTTGGATGAAAGAATTACATTGGTTTCATGTGAGATTAGGAGGTAGGATGTCATTGTGAGGGTAGGTGTAGATATCATGGTACCAAGGGGACGTGGGACCTACAATGTCACACACCATTTCACTTTCTAGGATATCGTATGCCGAGATTAAGAGTTGTTCAACAAGGAACTCAGATTCTATTTTGTCTTTGGGCATGTCAATTAAGGAACCAATGGTAGCCATGGAATTTGCTGCTTTGTTTTGGACTCTTGGAATCTAATCAAACTGGATGGAAGTGAAATACTTTTTGAAGTCATCAACCATGCATTTATAAGGCAGTAGCTTATCATCTTTTGTGAGAAACTCATCGTTGACCTATTTGATGATTAATTGAGAATCACCAAAGACTCTTAGGTGGGTGATATGTCACTAGATTGCTATTTTGAGGCCAATAAGAAGAGCTTCATATTCAACTATGTTGCTTTTGCACGAGAAGGCCAATCATAATAACTTCGGTATATAATCCCCTTGGGGGGTGACGAGCAAGATTCCTACCCCTGATCCATTATGTGTGTACGATCTGTCAAAGTAAAATATCCATGTGGTCGCTTCTGTTACTATGAAGAATCCTTCATTAGTAAATTTTGTTGTCAGGGGGTAGACATCTACTAAGGGAGCATCTACCAGCTGATCAACCATCACTTGTCCTTTAATAGATTTTTGATCCACATATTCTATATCAAATTCACTCAGAAGCATGACCCACTTAGCCATGTGACCAATTAGAATTGTCCTGGATAATAAGCATTTGAGTGGATCGACCTTGGAGATGAGCTTTACTGGATGACTGAGCATGTAATGTCAGAGTTTTTGCAAACTAGAAACCATGACTAGGCAAGCTTTTTCCATAGGAGAATAATTAAGCTCATAACCCACGAGGGTCTAGCTGATGTAGCGGATTGTTCTTTCCTTTGTTGACTCATTGTGCCATGCTAGCAATGCCCCCAATGCCACTGAAGTAGTAGAAATATACAATAAGAGTGGCTTACTAGGAATTGGTGGCATAAGGATTGGTGGGTGAGCCAAATACTCCTTGATTTTGTCAAAGCCAAGTTGACACCATTGAGTCCACTTAAAAGCATTGTCCTTCTTCAGGAGATGAGTGAATGAGTGACACTTGTCGGCTAATTAAGCTATGAACCGCATGATGGATTGCAGTTTACCTTAAAGGCTTCTTAACTGTTTGAGGTTGTGTGGTGGAGGCATATCCATAATTTCCTTGACTTTCACTGGATTGACTTCTATACCTCTTCGAGAGACAATGAAACCCAATAGTTTACCTGATGTGACCCCAAAGACACATTTCTTCAGATTTAGCCTTAACTTATATTGCTCTAGACGCTCAAAGATCTTCTTGAGGACCACATGATGTTCTTCCCTTGTTCTCGATTTCCCCAATAGATCATCAACATAATCTTCCATTATGATATGGATGAGGTCATGGAAGATAACGGTCATAGCTCGCTGGTAGATTGCCCTCGCATTTTTAAGACTGAAAGGCATGACATTATAGCAGAATGTACCCCACGATGTAGTGAAGGTTGTCTTATGTTGGTCTTCAAGTGCAATTCTAATATGATTGTATCTAGAGAATCCATCCATGAGGGAAAGCATCTCATGGCCTATAGTGAGGTCAACCAACATGTCAATATTCATCAAAGGAAAATCATCTTTGGGACAAGCCTTGTTGAGATCATGGAAGCCTGTGCAAACTCTGATAGCGTCGTTTGGTTTGGCTACTGGCACGATGTTTGAGATCCATTCCAAATAGTGAATGGGCCTTATAAATCTGACATCCAATAGCTTCTCCAATTCTTTCTTAACCAGTAGAGCTACTTGGGGGTGCATTTTTTGAAGCTTTTGTTTAACAGGCTTGGCATCGGGACGTACATCGAGGTGATGTACTACTAAAGTAGGATCAAGGCCTAGCATGTTTGAATATATCCATGCAAAATTGATGATGCCTTCTTTGAGAAGCTTAGCGATGGTAGAATATTCTTCTTCTGACAATGCTTTACCTACATATGTAATTTTGGGATCCTCTTCAGTTCCCAAATTTATTTCCTATGTTTCTACTATCAGGATGGATGATCATTTAGAGAACTGAGTTCCTAAAAGGGGAAGATGAACATCCCCATCTTCTCGCACCTCATCAAGGTTTTTGCTATTAGATATACCCTTTGTTTTTACTTTTTCTAGGTCAAGAAGCGCCTCAAAGAGGTTTTCGCTAGGTGACCTTTTTTTATTTTGCTTCTTTTTACTTTTGCAGTTAGGGTGTTCATCTTACCCCCAATCCCATAAGATGTACATACTGATCCAATGAGGGGAAGGTGTTGATAGGTGCACTACCATGTAGGTCCCAGTCTATGAGTTTGGGATGTTTTAGGGATAGGATAATGGTGCAGATTATAAGTAGTCGAACATGGAAGATAGGTTAGTGTGACCTACATCATCATATGCATGTATGATGGATTCCTCCTCTGGTATGTCTTCAAGAAGACTATTGCTCTCACTAACATTTTTAGAGGCACTAGATGATGCTATATAGGTCCCTTTTGTTTAGTGTCATGACCCAAGCCAGAGTATCTTGGTCTTATTGTAGCCTTAATATGGTGTTTCCTTCCTTGCTCTTCGGCACCAAGGTCTCCCCCCTGATAATTGTACTTCTTTGCAAACTTAGAGGGCCAAGGATAGTTCTCCTAGAAATATTCTTTCAAAGGAGGAGAGGGATCAAGTTCCTCACGGTAGACCCATTGGCTTATGTCATCTTCTAGCGCACCTTGTCTTAAATCAAGAGAGCGGTAAGTACTAGTTCCCACATTCTTAGAGCTCAAAGTGATAGTCTTGTCTTCTGGTTTCAGTGTAGACTACGAAGGATGGCCATATGAGTGTGGTGAGGGTGGCATAGTTGCCACGTTCAAAGTTGTGCGCGTCTCATATTCACCACATCCCTTGTCAATGATTTGGACTTTAGTAAGGGTGGAATCAGATGTGGATGATGGAGTGGATGAAGTGGTGGCTAATGTGGTGGTAGATGAGTGGGATGATGATGTCTGCGGTGGTCCCATTTCCACTCCAGGACAATAGTGGGAATGAGGAAAAGAAGCTTCTAATGTGTGGCAATATTCAAATGGTTGGGGATCTGCGTGTATGGTAACTTCTACCCCATTGAATGGGAATTTTAGACATTGATGGTATGTGGATGGAATGACTTGCAAGGCGTGAATCCGTGGACGACCGAGGAGAAGGTTATAGGGGAGTTCCAGATCAAGGACATGACAAGTAGTGTATTACACAACTAGACCAACCTGAATCGGAAGACATATTAGAATCACGCTCTGTATTATCATACGCCTTGATTGTGATGACTTGATTATTTAAATTAGCATGGGTGTATCCCACCTATTTTATGAATTTCAATGTACAAAGGTTCAAGGCAGAACCATTATCTACCAAGACCCTTTTTACCTTATGATGGTTTACAAGGACCTCTAAATGGAGGGGACAATTATGATTGGAGTCAATGTAGGGCATGTCATTTTGGCTAAAACCTAGTTGATAGGTGGTAGAGAGGTGCCCTACCAATGCTTGAAATTTCATAGGGTCTATGTCATTAGGAACTTGGGTGTCCCGTAAGGCCTTATTTAGGATCTCTTGGTGTGCAAGAGACTACTTAAGCAAGTTCAGAATGGATATCTATGCTGAAGTCTTTCCTAGATGGTCAAGAATGTTGTATTGAGAACTCACAGGTTGGGGCTGGGTGGATGTGAAGGCTCTAAGGACTGTGATGCGAGTTTGATGGGTAGTAACAACACATTGTGGATCCTTTCCTTTTACGCGTATCATAGATACACATGGTTCCACTTGCTTAATGTGCATGACGATACCTTGATAATTGAACGACACATTCTTATAACTGATGTTGTTTGTGGTGTTGTCCTAATTATTATTATTGCTAGGCCCTGGGATTGAATTTGATGTACTAGGACCTTGGTTATGCTTAGGGAAAGAATTTTGATATATTTGCAATTGAGCATTAGACGAAGGTGTTGTGTTGGCATCTACATGTATGCCACCCCGATCTATGAGATCCTGGATGTACATTTTTAGACTTTGACACTTATTCAATGTATGCCCTTTAATCTTGTGGAACTCACAATATTCATTTCCTTTAAACCAGGCAGGTTTAGGCTTGGATTCGTTGGGTGAATTGGTCACATGATATGTCATTGGGTAATTGGCTTGATGAAGTCTATTAAACATGACACTTAGGGGTTCCCCTAGTTGAGTGAATTGATGTTTGCCATTCCCTTGGTTATTTTGATTGGATTGTTGGTTGGGACGAGGTGCCCCCCTGTGGCATTGATATAGCATGAGGGTTTGATTACTGAGGAGGATATTGTGGCTTCTATGAAGCATTATCCACTTGGACGTGTTTGGTGTTAGTGACTCCATCATTGACAATGTTTTTGTTTTTGTTCCAATAACGAGGCTTATCCCCAAATGACTTCTCCTTGTTAGAGTTAAAGATTTTGACTAGCCCTTTGGCGATAAGGGCCCTCTCAAGAATAGGACCTTTCTCCACTATTGTTGCAAAGGTTGTGACATAGTGGAGTCTAAAGTTGTGAGCCATATCCGGATGAGAGTTTTTGATAAACAAGATGACCATGTCCTTTTCCCTTAGCGGGGATTTCATGCGGCTAGCCAAGGCTTGCCATCTTTGAAGATAGTTCGCAAAGGTTTCTTCCTCACGCTGCTTTTCCTTCAGGAGGTCTAACATATTGATATCCTTCTGCAAATTAAAGGAGAAGTGGGAGACAAATTATTCTGAAAGTTGTGCAAAGGACTTGATAGATCCCTTTTCAAGACCCATAAACCAGTCAAGGACTATTCCTTGTAAACTTCTAGGGAAACAATCTCATGAGTTAATTGTCATTATGCATGACTTCTTGACAGTGGGTGTAAAAATTTTGAAGGTGAGGTTTGGGATCTTTGGTTCTAATGCAGGAGCATCCAGTGGTGTAAGGGCAATCTTGCATCACCCAAAAAATAGTTAAATTTCAAGTTTCTCGGTTTTTATATGTTTTTACATTTTTGGATACCCTTTTCGTCATAATTTGAAATTCCTAATTTATGGTTTTCATTTTCTGTTCCTGGGTTGAAAGATATTGTAGTTTTAGTTTCCCAGATTTGCACCTGAAAATCTTCTGAGTTAGATTTGAGGCACTTAGATTTCCTATATTGGCCCCAAAACTTGTCAAAATTAGTGTAGCAAATTTTGAGCGCATTTTTGACTTTGAGACTTTTCCAATGGTTCAAACGGTTCGCGAATCGGTGTCCCAGATCAAAAGTTATGGCCCTGGGAAGTTGGCGCACTTTCTAGAAGATACAATTGCAAATGTTCTTTTCAAATTTGAACTTCAAGTTGTAATTTTTTGGCGCCAAACCACCTAAACTCAAATTTGAATGTTGTTTTGGCTCCAAAATAAAGAGGAACTCTATTTATGGGTGGGTTTCTAATTTTTGGGTAACTTTTTGGGGACAAGCTCACATATTGCAAAAGGGTGATTCTGTAGCTTTCTATAACTTGCATGTGTTGTAGAACTTGGGGATTTTAGATCCTCTGCATGTAAGAAGCTCCATTTTCTGAATAATAAAATTATTTTCTTGTTT
>VDFB02116379.1:0-90714 GCA_007258455.2 Sequoia sempervirens | reverse complement strand
ACATAAGTGGATTGCGGATTTATGTAAGGTGGATATGACGGATTTTGATGGTAAGAGGTTGAAGCTGCTTGTTGGTATGGTGGTTGTTGTTGATAGTATGAAGTGGATGGAGTACCTTGTTGGTATTGTGTAGCAGCTTGATAGTATGATGACATGGAAGCCCCTTGCTAGTAATGCGATGGTTACTGATAGTAGGAGGTGGATTGAGCGCCCTGTTGATAAGGTGGTTGTTGTAGCGTGTAGGATGTGGATGAAGCACCTTGTTGGTATGAAGGTTGCTACTGAGTGTAGCATGGGTTAGATTGATAATTGTATGCAATGTTGAGTTGTTGTGTAGTATACAAAGGTGGTTGTGCATTAGATGACTATTGGTATGGATTCGTGTCTGATTGTGGAGGATTAGTGTAAAGTGGTGGTTGAGTCCGTGGTGGATTCTGAGAGGCCACATGGATATTTGGATTGGGATTAGATGTAGCAGCATAAGCGATGTACGTGCTAGATGAATGGTAGAGATATTGTGTGAGAGGATAGCATTATGTTTGCATAAGAATGTGCATATGTTGGGGTGGTTGTTGTTGCTGTGGTGGCTATTGATAAAGTTGGCGAGATGGGATGTGATGTTATTGTGGGACCGCTACAGAAGCTCTATGGGGTGGTTGTGGTGGCTGCGATGCAGTTTGCATCACTTGATGTGTAGGAATGGTAGTGTGTTGTTGAGGAATCAGAACGTTTTGTTGTGGAATGGTAACATTTTGTTGTAGGATTGTGATGTTTTGCTATGGAGGTTGTTGATGAGGTGGTTGAGATGAAAAAACAATGGTAGCAGTATGTTGTGGCAATGCTTGTGAGGGGATGTGTTGCAACAATGTTTGCATCATAGTGGATTGATGAGGATTAATGAGAGGCTACTGAAATGCATGGATATTACCTTGATGTGGTGGTGGTAGATTTCCAACAAGTGTAGATCTTGGAGGTGGCATCAATGCAAGGATTGGGGTGCCCTTGGCGTTGAAAGGAGGTTGACTAGGATGTTGAGGTGGGAGTGGTGGAGCAGATAGAACATTCTGTGGCATGCCATAGGCATAAGGATCATTAGGATTAGGTGGTTTCATAGAGGCTACGGATGGGAGGCAAGGATAACTGGTGACTTGGTTCATCATAGCATTTACAAACTCAGGATGATACCAATTCTCTATAGGCAGACCTTTGGGAACATACAAATTTCCTTGAACATTTTGCAAGGTCTACGGATCTTGTGATGTAGGAAGGGACTGGGTGCCAGTATATTGTGACATATTGAAATCAGGTGGTGGTTTGACTCCTTTCATGATTAGAGTAGTGAGAATCTTATCCCCACGCTCGTTGAGGAGACAATCTGTCATCTGAACACTAGCGGGATTGCTTAGGTATTCATCAATGGTGACTTCGGGTTGATTAACCATGTTCTCATCTCCAAGTGGTGAGGTGTTTTGGATGTTAGTATTGGACTATGACGAAGCACTGTTATGGGGATCTTGAGGGATATTTGTAAGGAAAGACTATGGATGCGAAAAAATCTTTCCTAATGTCAAAACTCAGAGAAGAATGTAGATATGACTTTAAATTTTACAATAACAGTTGAACATTAAGATGCACATGAAGGAAATAACAGAATAGAAAAATAAACTTAAACATAATTGACACCAGATTTATGTGGGAAAACCCTTACGAGAGAAAAACCCACACCAAAGAAAATCACTTGTATTACAGTAATTGAATTACATACAAGTTACATACTCTCCTTCTAGATGTCAATATTACAACAACAACCTCTCCCTGATTAACCTTGTACAGAACAACATTGTTACAATGCTATCAAAACAACATACAATGAAATTCATTAACAAATCATTTGATCATGCAACCATCAAACTATCAAACCTTTTCATAGTTACAATATGTTGCAATGTATAGTAATAGGCATCATCGATTCATTCTCTATACAATCGATTCAGTTCAACTTCCTTTGTTGAACAACCGTCGAACTTCCTAGGAATTCAAATGGCCTCCTTCCAAGTCAGCAACATCCTCTAGTTAACGGCTTGCATCTCAACAATTCATCAAGTCCATGCTCTTCACCTTACATCGTGCTACCACTGTGCATTCAACAACCTCCCGCAGGGTGGCGGTAACTGTGCTACCTTTGGATAGGTTGAGGGCTCTCGAGGTATGGCGGTAACTGCTCTATCGTCAGACAATTGACATGCTTCCGTGGAATGGCAATATACATCACACTACCGCTACACAGCAGGTGACCTCCTGCAGTATGGCAATAACTATGTTATCGTACCCCAGTGTAAAGACACCTGTGGTATGGCGGTATCCACTACACTATCGCTCGACAACTAAGACGCTCCCACAATATGGCGGTAATTGCTCTACCGCTCCTCAACAAGAAGATACCCGCAATATAGAGGTACAGACATAAAGTTAATACTTAAGAATTCTTTGTTGCTTGGTGATAGAACCAAGGTTATACCAGTGAGTTTGAGACACATATTCTCAACAATATCCCACTTGACGAAGAACTCACTGAACCCTTCTTAGTACCTAAATTCATTGAATATTCTAGACCCCAAGGCCCATTGAATTTGTGCGCCATCTAAAATTATCCATGCTTATTGGCTTTGTCAATGCATCAACAACATTCTTCAGAGTATCCACCTTTTCCAAATGGACCTTTCCATCCTCCACCATATCTCATACAAAATGGTACTGCACATCAATATGTTTCATCCTGGCATGGAAAGTAGGATTTTTTGGCAAACAAATGGCACTCTGAATATCACAACAAATAATAATCTACCCTGCATCAAAACCAATATCAGAACACAATCTTCTAAGCCAAATGGATTCCTTACAAGCATGAGTTGCTGCCATGTACTCAGCCTTTGTAGTAGATAAAGTGACTACAACTTGCCGCTTGTTCATCCAACTAACTACACTACCATTCATTATGAAACAATATCCACTAGTGGATCTTCTGCTGTCAATGTCCCCTACCTAATCAAAATCCACATACCCACAAATGTTGAGATCCTCTGTGATTCAACCGAATTACCATGGTAACACAAAGCATATTCTAAAGTTCCCTTCATATATCTAAACACTCTTTTCACAACATCCCAATGTGTCCTTCTAGGATTAGCCATAAACTAACTAAGTACTCCCACTGCTTGGGAAATGTCTAGCCTTATGTAGACCATTGCATACATTAAACTACCAAATGCACTAGCATAAGGCACTTTGGTCATGTCCTCATCTCAGTAGGATATTTTAATCTTCAACAGATAGCTTCGTTCCTTGCAAAATTGGAACAACTAACTGCTTGCAATCAGTCATACAAAATCTCTCCAGAACAATGTCAATATACTTACTCTGGATGAGCCAAAGTTTTCTACTCTTCCTGTCCTTGGTTATTTCCATTCCTAGAATATACCTTTCTGCACCAAGATCTTTCATTTTGAACTTTACAGACAACTAAGATTTTAGATCAGAAATCATAAACTTACTATTCCCTATGAACAACATATCATCAACATAGAGTGCAATAACAATAACTCGATCATTTTTAGTCTTGAAATACACACAATGATTTTATTTTGATCTTACAAAACCCAGTGACAATAAATATTTCAAATTTTTGGTACCACATTCTAGGCAATTGTTTTAAACCATACAAAGATTTCTTTAACTTGCAAACCAGATTTTCTTTACCTTTTACTACAAAGTGCTCAGGCTGGGACATATAAATTTCTTCTTCAAGATCACCATGAAGAAATGTTGTCTTCACATCCATTTGCTCAATCTCCAAGTCATAAGTTGCTGCAAGTGACAAAAAAAATCTGATAGATGCCAGCTTTGCTATTGGAGAAAAGATTTCCCCATAATCAATTCCCTCTACCTGGGAATAACCCTTTGCAACCAACCTCGCTTTGTACTTTTCAATACTGCCATCCAGACCAATTTTCTTTTTAAAAACCCATTTACAGCCCACAGAATTTCTACCTTCAGGCAATGGAACCAAATCCCAAGTGTCATTCTTCTTTAAAAATTCCATTTCTTCATTCATGGCTTCCAAACAGGAATTTGAATCAGTCATTTCAACTACCTCTTTTACAATCCTAGGTTCATCAATATTAGTAATCAAAGCATAGGCACAACTTGAATCCAACATAGAGAATCCATACCTATCAGGTTGCTTCTTTTCATGTGTAGACATCCTCACATGTTGAGGCTGAGGTTGTGATTCTTCTTAAGAACTCTCAGAGCTACTTGAACTCTCCTCAGTTTCAAGTACATTATCAATGTGTTGTTCCTCTTTTTTAGGAGTTAGAGGTATTTCAAAAACATCATTTTCCTCTTTATTTTCTTTCATCTCTAATTGGAGTTCCACTAAAGAAGGTTTCAGCTCTCAAAAGATTACACTCCTATTGTATACAAACTTTTCAGTCACATGATTCCAAAGCTTATATCCTTTCATACCAATGTCGTAGCCAATGAAGATACACTTAACAAAGTTGTTCTCCAATTTAGATCTCTTCACATCTGTCACATAAACATATGCTTCACAACCAAAGACACGAACATGTCTTAGAGAGGGCTTCTTACCAGACCAAGCTTCCATAGGTGTTTTATCAACAAGTGTTGAAGGAGGAGATCAATTTACCAAGTAACATGTTGTAGCCACAACCTCAACCCATAACTTCTACTCTAGACCGACATTGCTCAACATACTTCTTTCCTTCTCCATCAGCATCTTGTTCAACCTTTTAGCAACTCCATTTTGTTGTGGAGTGTAAGGTGTAGTTTTATGCCTCTTAATTTCATGGTCTTTTCAATACCTTTCAAATTTTGCAAAACAAAATTCACCACCGTTATCTGTCCTCAAGAATTTGATTTTCTTACTAGTCTGATTTTCAACCAAGTTTTTGAACTCTTTAAACTGATTGAACACTTTTGATTTACTTTTTAGAAAATATACAAATGTCCTTCTCGAATAATCATCAATGAATGATACATAATATTTTGAATTCGACAATGAAGGAACATTTATTGGACCAAAAACATCAGAGTGAATATAATCCAAAACACCAAAAGATTTATGATGGCTAGAGTAAAAAGAAACACGATGATGTTTTCCATATATTACAATGTTCACAAAATTCAAATTCCAGATTACAATCATTAAGCCCCTCAACAAGGTTTTTATTTTTCAAATATTTTAAGCCTTTCTCACCAATATGACCTAGCCTTTGATGCTAGAGCATAGTCTTCTCTATAGGAAGTTTAACTTCCAAGGAATTAGCCCCTATAGGGACTTCAGTCTCCTTTGCACGAACAACCTTTTGTGACTTTACAAAGAAACTGTTACATTGAACAGTAAGTGCGTCCAACTTATACAGAGTACCTATACGAGCCCCTAGCCAGCACCATCAAGCCTCTAGTCATTTTATAGCCATTGCTAGAGAATGAGACTTGTACTCCAACATCATTTAGATACTTATAGAAAGTAAATTATGATCCAGACTTGGTATATACATTATTCCATCAATTCCCTTAATTCTTCCATTAGGAAATTGAATTTTGACTCTTCCACGACCAACAATTTCCAGAGATGAATCGCTTTCCAAGTACACCTTTCCACCATCGTATTTTTCATACTTTGTAAACCAGTCTCTATGAGATGTCATGTGGAAAGATGCTTCAAAATCAATCAGCTAGACATCATTTGATGCACGAGTTGCCAAGGCTGCAATGAAGGCATATGCATCACTCTGAGAAGAATCATTTTTGAAAGAGTTCTTCTTCTTCTTTTTCTCCTCTTTGCAATCCCTTCAGACATGACTAGGTTGCCCACAATTCCAACACTTCACCTTGGACTTCTTACCAGGATACTTTGATCTCCCTTTTGATTTTGATTTGGACTTCTTGTCCTTCTTCTTGCCTTTTTCTTTCAATCTGCCTTGAACAATAAGAGCCTCCTTCGCCATCTCAAATATTTCCTTGTCATTTCTTGAACAGAAAACAAAGAAGCAACCACATCTTCCATCTTGAAAGTGGTTGTCGTGCTCCCAATCACCATCACTAAATGATCCCAAGAATCTAAAAAGAACACAAAAAAGCATACAATGATCTTCATCATCAATTTTCACGCTCACAGATGTTAACTGAGCAATCAACGTGTTAAACGTATTCAAATGATCAGCCACAGACGCCCCTTCCTCCATTTTCAAAGAGTATAAATTATTCCTTAAGAACAACTTATTCACCAAGGACTTACCCTGATAAATGTCTTCAAGCTTCTCCCACAAAGAAGATGCAGTCTTCTCTTCATGAACGTTCAGGAGAACAAAGTCTGCCAAACAGAGTCTTATCAACCCTTTTGCTTTTCTGTCTACGAGGTCGCAATCTTCTTGCTTCATGCCAGAAGGTTTCATTCCAGACACAGCAAGCCAATGATCTCGATCCACCAACAGGTCTTCCATTTTAAGTTTCCACAACTCAAAATTGTTGCCATTGAATTTCTCAATTTCAATCTTTCCTGATGTGCTTGCCATCTTAATCTATAATTTAAATTACCAGAATTCTACAAGACTCCCATTGAAAAAAATTGACACAAAAAACCCAACCTACCCACAAGGATAACACAACTAGCTAGGCTTTGATACCACTTGAAAGGAAAGACTACGGATGCAGAACAAGCTTTCCTAATGTCAAAACTCAGAGAAGAATGCAGATATGACTTTAAATTTTACAATTACAATTCATTAAGATGCACATGAAGGAAATAACAAAATAGATAAATAAAATCAAACACAATTGACACCAGATTTACATGGGAAAACCCTTACAGGAGAAAAACCCACCACACCAAAGAAAATCACTTGTATTATAGTAATCGAATTACATACAAGTTACAGACTCTCCTTCCAGATGTCAATATTATAGCAGCAACATCTCCCTGATTAACCTTGTACAAAACAACACTGTTACAATGCTATCAAAACAACATACAATGAAATTCATTAATAGATCATTTGATCATGCAACCATTGAACTATCGAACCTTTTCATAGTTACAATACGTTGCAATGTATAGTAACAACCATGATTGATTCATTCTCTTTACAATCGTTTCAGTTCAAATTCCTTTGTTGAACAACCGTCAAACTTCCCAGGCATTCAAACGACCTCCTTCCAAGTCAACAACATTCTCCAGTTAATGAATTACATCTCAAAAATTCATCAAGTCCATGCTCTTCACCTTACATTGTGCTACCATTGCACAATCAATAGGTTCTCGTGGGGTGGCAGTAACCACACTACCTCTAGACAGGTTGATGGCTCCCAAGGTATGGTGGTAACCACTCTACCGCCAGATAGTCGATAGGTTGCCATAGTATGGTGGTATACACCGCACTACTACTACACATCGGGTGACCTCTTGTGGTATGGTGGTAACCGCGTTACCGCACCCCAGTGTAAAGACACCCGCAATATGGCGGTATCCACCGCACTATCACTCGATAGTTGAGATGCTCCTGTACTATGGCGGTAACCGCTCTATCGCTCCTCAACAAGAAGATACCCACAATATAGAGGTACATCCATAAACTTAATACTTAATAATTATTTGTTGCTTGGTGACAAAACCAGGGTTATACTAGTGAGTTTGAGATACATATTCTCAACAATATTTGCACCATTTTTGGGATCTTGTGGGATGTTTGCAGTGTTGTTGGGATCTTGAGGGATATTCAAGTGGGAACCTTGGGCTTGTTGTTTAGCCATTTGTTTCTTGGCTTGTGATCGAGTCTGAACGAGCATGAAAGTGCAAAACTACTAGGTGAGCTAAGATGTGGTTAAACTCTAAGATGCAATGCAGAGATGACCTAAATGACAATTAAAGGATTGATTAGATTGGATAATGGATCAGTTGATTGGATGACTAGATGAGGATAAGGTTGGATTAGATTGATAGATTGAATGATTGGATAAGGATTGGATTGGATAAGATTGAAATGATTGGTAAGATTGGATGATAGAAGGGATTCTAAACCAAGTTTAGAAATCACCTTAGGTGACTTAAAGTGTTGATTGATCGGATTAAGGATAGATAGATGATTGTGGCACCAAATCTAGCTTGAGATGGAAGTGGATTGATTGGGTCGAATGATGGTGATTGAATTAGGACGGATGATGATCCTAAGCAAATGTTGTAGGATGACGATCGATTCAGACACTTGGGTCAATTTGGATAATAAATTCAAGCGAAGTTTAGAGGATTTGGATTGAGAAACGATGGGGGATATGCAACCTAGAGATACTTGATGATGTACCTATATGATTTAGATGATGGACGAATGAACTTCAGAGAATGCAGATGCAAATTACCAGTGAACAAAAGATGGAAAATGGTTTGATAAAGATCAAACTTGTCTAACCAAGGTGCAAGATCGCCCAACTAGGTGGCAAGGTCACCCAACTAGAGGTCAGGGTTTCCCAACTAGAGGTTAGGTTCACCCAAATGGAGGTTAGGGTCGCCCAATTGGAGGTTAAATTCGCCTATCTAGAGGTTAGGTTTGCTCAACTGGAGGTCAAGGTCGCCTATCTGGAGGTTAGGGTCACCCAACTGGAGGAAAAGGTCGCCTATCAGCTGGGCAAGACCGCCTATCTACTAGGCAAGGTTGCCTATCTACTGGTCAAGGTCACCTAACTCAACTTTTGGACTTGTTTGAATTAAAAAAGAGGTCAAACAGACTATCAAAATGGGCGAATTGACTATTAGAACGGGCAAACGGGCGCTTGAAAAGGGTAAATGAACGTTCAGGACAAGGAAACAGATGTTTGGAACGAGAAAATGGATGGTCGAAATGGGGAAATGGGTACTTCGAATGAGTAAATGGATGGCCAGAATGGGGAAATGGATGGTCAGAACAAGAAAATGGGTACTCAGAACAAGGAAACGAATGTCCAGAATGAGAAAACGGATGGTCAGAACAGGAAAACAGGTACTTGGAACTAGGAAATGGATTGTTGGAACGAGGAAACAAATGTTTAGAATGGGAAAATGGGTGCTAAGAATGGGGAAATGGATGTTTGGAATAGGAAAATGAGTGCTCAGAATGAGAAAACAGACGTTCGGAATGTCTGAACGGAAGACGAAACTGGCTGTTCAGGGTGCAAAATCGCCCAACTTGGGGTAGGGTCGCTCAAATTGGGGCAGGGTCACCCAAATTGAGGTCAAGATCGCCCCTGTTGAGGGCAAGGTTGCCTATGATGAGGGCCAATTATGTCCCATTTTATGCCATATTTTATCCTATTTCATATACCTTCATATCCACTTCCACATTCCATTTTTGCTCCATATCATACTATTTCACTATTTTATGTTGCATATGATTAAATATATATATGTGGTATTTGATAGAGTTTTGGATAAAATATGGGAACTAATGATTGGTTGTCTTTACTAATAAGCATGTTGTGATTTCAAGCCTTGGAAAATAAAGCTTGCAGCGTGCAAATCATAGGAACTTCCTTTCACCTCTTATGCAAAAAATCTTCCTGTCATTTTCTAGATAGGAAATTTTGTGGTGGATTTTACTTGTCTTTGTTCAACTACATTTCATAGTTTTCCATTCATATTTTTTGTGGGTGATATCAACCTTTGTGGTGGTGTCAACTACCTCTTTGGTGCTGATTGTGCATTGTTTCATCCAACGATGGCCTTCCTCCAGCCATTTCGTACTCACACATGGCTATCAAATCTGCCACATGCTTTCTACTATCACATTGGAGAAATCTTGTTGTTGGTGTTTTTATCCATATTTTTCATTCATGTGGATTCATTCCTAGAAATATACATTATGATAACATATATGTTTTCTAGTTGTATGGAGGAGAGTGTGTTTTCCAAATCACAAGAAGACTAAATATTATAGGCTACCAATTTATAGTTTTTTTTTATCAGATAGATCTATGGTTACCAAACCATATTATTTGTATCTTTTAGCTTGTTGGCCGCAGGCCAAAACAAACAAATCTTCATAGATTGTTATAAGTTGTGCATATATAAGTAGCGCAAGACAACAATGAAAGGGGATGTACCATTTTTTATAAATTAATAAAACAATACTTTCCATGATCTAATCCGTGTAAGAGAAACACTTTTTATTTCATTATTTGGTAGACTGAGGAGGTAGGGCCCACTACTCAGAAAGCTGGTGATTTCTGCAATTTATTGTTTTAGTAATGTGTGTTTGAGTTTTCATAGCATAATGTTTCATTTCAAATTAGCAGACAAGTGTGTTTGTTGTTACATTATTACTATTACAATCTGATTCAACATTATTTATTATTGAGTGAGACGGTTAAGTTATTTATTCTATCAAGTTCTCATTCATTCAATAAAATAATTTAAAATAGGGACTTGCTGCTATATTGTGTAGATTGTTGACAACTTTTGTCATAGTTCCTATCGCATTTTTGTCAGAAAAGTAGAATAGAAAATTTAAACCAAATTTTCATTTAGGAAATTTATGTGTGTTCTAGTTGCATTCATCCCCACTTAACTCACTGCTTTCCTCCCTTTAGGTATATTTCCACAACACCTCTCACAAGCTTATGATCCTTGGATTGACACATATAGACCAAACTAAAATTTATTATAAAGCATTAAATCTTCCTTATTCCTTATCTTAGTTTTGGCCTATCATTTTGGCACCGTTGTCGGGGAGTGGTGTTAAAGGCCAGAAAATCCAATGAGTTAAGTTAGGACCAACGTGTTAGGATGAAAGCTCGTGCAACTGCTAGCCTTGCCTGATGATTAGTCCTAATTTGTATTGTTTCAATCATATAGATGCATTGCTAGAATTTGTAGGTAGATTTTAGAAATTAAAAACAAAAGCAAAAATTGGTGGGGAAATCACACTGAAATAAAGTGATATTTTTATACCCCCTCTTCCTAATGAGTGCAACCTAGAATATCTTGATCTTTCATCACCATTGTCACATGCATCTATAAATCTTATTTCTATAGATGAGAAAGAACATATCATTGATGAATTTTTAGGACAATGAAATTTTGAAAATGATGAGTTTACCATTTGTTGTTTTGATTGTTGCAAGGAAGAAGTTGAGTGCATGTGCCAAACTATTCAAGAGGACACGATGAAGGAGATTCAAGCTATGTGTGAGCTTGAACAAAACAAAGGTGAATGTGAGAATGTCTTCTTTGTAACACAAGAACAAATACACACATCAAATCAGGTAGATCAAGGTATACTAAATCATTTTAAAATGTCTTATAATTCTATTGAATCAAGAAGGAAATATGTTTCTTCACAAAATGCTTCCCTATCTAATATGTGTGGTGAATGGCAACAATCACCATACCACCAAGAATGGCATGATGAATTCTCATAACAACCATACCCATCCCATATAGTACCATCTCCACCATATCCGTCTTATATATTACCATCTTCACCATCCACTCTATATGCCACACAACTTTTACCATTGTCATTATCCCATTCATATTGCCCACCATCCACCCCAAAATATCCACCAAGGGAAATTGTAATTCCTAATAAATTATTATTATCTAATAAGGTGGTTCAATCCGCATATAATAATGAGCTTTTAATGATCCCTTTCCATTCAATTAATGTGCATGAAATTGGTCAATCACAATTGCAATCTATTCATACAACTAAAGGATGTGATTTTGATTTAATTGGATTAGAAGAACAATATGATCAACTAAAAGATAATAAATTTAGTTCTTCTTATCTACTTAATGAATCACAACTTTTAGAATTAATTCACACACAAAAAGCAACAATTCAATGTGATTCTAATTTTATGATAAATGTGTGTGTTGCAATTAATCAAGCAATAAGAAATGGTGAAATATATGCCTTAATAATTCAAGATTTGTGTGAGACACATAATGACATATTACAAGATCTGTTTATAAATATTTTTATACTCAAAAATCTAGATCTTGGGAGACCTATGGTAAAACTGTGTATTCCTCACACACTTATTGATCTAGGTCTAATAATTGATTTTATGATTAAGAAGAACTAGAAGGGTTTGAACACATTAATGACTGCAACAAACTTGCTACAAATGGATGATCATTCAAGGTATTATTAAATATGCCACTTTCTTCTTTGGATTATCCTACTGCCCTCATGATTTTATACTCTGCAATTAAGTTGGGGGGGAGATCCATTGAATTTTGGAAATCTTTGGTTGATTATTCATTGAACAAGGCTCAAGGTATTCTTAAATATGTCACTCTCATTATTTATTCTTTGGACTATCTTAATGCTCTCATACCTTTTTAGTATGAAGTTAAGTTGGGTGGGAATCCCTTGAATTTTGATGATTCTTGGTTGATAAAGCCTTCATTGATTGTTTCATTGGCACTTCTAATAAAACCACATTGTGCTACTTGGAACAAATAAAGGTATGTATCCTTGTGTTGATTAACATTGATATTATGTCTACACAAGTATTCATTATAATTATATTCATCCATTTTATTATTATCAAGTATTTATTCATATTAATAACTCTACCCTTCATCTACAAAAATGACTTAACTACTTAATGGTGGAGTTCTTAAATGGATGATATTACATTACTATACTTGATATGCTTGGTCATGAGAATATGGTTGCAGGTTGTCGTGGTTACCCAACACCTTTGTACCAATACCATTTGATGATGCTTCTCTACATGAGCATTGAACAAAACACTTTGTTGGCTTTGCTATCTATATGGAACACCTCACGTTTCCTTTGTGCTTCACTATTGAAGATCAAAAGAGGATTTTTGGGTAGGGTGTTCAACATTCATGGAAACAAGTTCTCTTTGATGCTAGATCATGTGGAGGACAATATGCAACTTGGTGCATGTGAAACAAGATACTATGTTCTTGGCTAATTCCTCACAAGCCATAGATCCAAAGACCACTTGAAGACAAACACACAAAGCTTGAGCATATTACAAATCATCACACTCTAAGATGAGTATCCATCTACCTAAATTTTTGTGGACACGTTTGACAAGTTGAGAGACTACAATTGGTCTTTCACTATGCAACCTTGTCTTTGGTAAGGAAGTTGTACTATTTACACTCTAGCTTTTCATATAGCTTTGGGAACAGTTATGGATATCTCTCATGCTTAAAAAGAAAGAATAGCATAGATTCATGATACGTTAGTGTGATTTGTTTCAAGTTGGTCATCATAGAACAATGTGTCTTTCCAAGATTGCAATCATTGTAAGTAATTCCTTCAACCAAGTGAGTGGGCATGGATTCCAAAGTTCTACAGTTAGATTTTTGATATGGTGGCATGAGCTAAATGGATCGAGATTGTTTGTAGCAATTGTGCTATGAACTATGCATGGCCAATCTTGATGGAGGTATCTTTCTTGTTGGTCATCATTTCAAGTTCTACAAACAACCTAGTTTCAACATTGACTTCTTATGGGATCATAGAAGGAACTTAGGTCTTTGATGGTGTCACTTCAAAATCCATATAAGGAGTTCCTTCTCTTTGGTCATTATATGTAGGTTATTTGAATTTTTTTTTGAAAACATGAAAAAATGAAAAAAAAAGATGAAAAAATTGAAAAAAAAGAAAAAAGCAATAAATTATAACAATGAAAACCTTCTGGCATTGTTAGACAACTAAAATTTGAAAACTAGTTTTTGGAAAATTGTAGTTGAATACAATTCTTAGTGGTGAAAATTGTTTTCACAACGCCACTAAGCAGTAAGTGATTGAAATTTGGCTTTCCAGTGGTCACTTGTCGTTATCAAAATTGAAAAAAATGAAAAAAAAGGAAAAAAAGAGAAAAAATTGCAATACTTTGTGTTCTTTCTATGGGCTAATTAGTTTGTAGGTATACTCTATTGCTTTAGTGGTTGCCTGAGTACCTCCTGACACCTCCTATTGCTCACAATTTGTAAATGTACTCTTATTTGTTGTGGTCCATTTGACTTCGATCACTTGTCACAAGAGTTACATTTTTAGTTGAGGTGTTAGCAACAATGAAGAGCGAATTTAGGCTACCATCAATATGCTCCCTAAATACTTCAGTCTGATGGCGATATTTCATGTGTGGTGTAGCTATAGTCCTTGTCACAATTTTTGCTTCCTTCCTTGCTAGAAATTCACCGTTACAGAGTTACATTGGCTACCAGATCTTGGCATTAATGGACATGCAAGTTGGTAAAACAATCAGTTTTATTTTTAATTATTTTATCTTCTAACTTTATTAATATTTCTTATTATATTAATCATATATGCAACATCCATCCCTATCCTCTCCTTGTTTCCCGAGGATGGTCAACCCTTTAAGTTGGGGGGAGGACTTTCACCATTCATTGTCCTTATTACCCATCTTCTAACCCTTTATTTTTTATTATCCTTATTATCCCATCCTAATATCCATGATTTCGCCCTTCATACTTGTTTCATCCATCTTTCATAGTTCATGAACATTGCTTATCATTTCACCCATTTTGCATAGCTCATGAATATAGAAATAAATAAGTTGTTTTTTTGTGATACCTCCTGTAGCATTTCAAATTTTGAAAAAATGAGAAATGAAAAAAAAAGTTGAAAGAATATACAAAAAAAATGCTAAACAAATAAAAAAAAAAAATTGAAGGAGGTTGCTATGAATAAAAGTTGATAGAAAAATTGAAAGAAAATATGATGAGCTATAATAAGGGTGAAGAAGAAACCCAAAGTCATAATCCAAAAGGCTACCAATTCAAATCAAAGACCTCTCGATCATAATGATTGCACGAGGATGTGCAATATGTTTAAGTTGGGGGGAATGGTGAGAGCCAATTATGTCCCATTTTATGCCATATTTTATCCTATTTCATATACCTTCATATCCACTTCCACATTCCATTTCTGTTCCATATCATACTATTTCACTATTTTATGTTGCATATGATTAAATATATATAAGTGGTATTTGATAGAGTTTTGGATAAAATATGGGAACTAATGATTGGTTGTCTTTACTAATAATCATTGTGATTTCAAGCCTTGGAAAATAAAGCTTGCAACATGCAAATCATAGGAATTTCCTGTCGCCTCTTATGCAGAAAATCTTCCTATCATTTTCTAGATAGGAACTTTTGTGGTGGATTTTACTTGTCTTTGTTCAACTAAATTTCACAGTTTTCCATTCATATTTTTTGTGGGTGATATCGGCCTTTGTGGTGGGGTCGACTACCTCTTTGGTGCCGATTGTACATTATTTCATCCAATGATGGCCTTCCTTCATCCATTTTGTACTCACACATGGCTATGAAATCCACCACATGCACCGCTCAATGGAACCAAAATGTTTCACACTAGGTTCACCAAAATGTAAGGTAGGGGGATCAACCACACAAAGGCTCCAAGTCACATAGAGTCGAGAGTAGAGGGTTGCTCTATCTTACATCAAGCTAATAGGTGTTTAGGACAAGAATAAAAAATGAAGAGAACTCTCAAGTGCTTTTGTCACTCTACAGATTTGAAAGTCCAAATGAGGCTAGACGAGCCAGTTTCTCGAGTCCAAACTACACCTCAGGAAACTCTCTGTCTAAGGATGGCAGTACGGGTCTGAGATGATAGCAAGGCCCTCTAGCGTCCGTACCACCAAAAAACGTGAAGTATAGTGTGGAAAGAAAGAAAACCTACTAACTATCTAGTTGACTAATTTTAACGAAATAAATAGAAGATGAAATACGAGAAATAGCTATGTAAATGATAAAGAAGGTAGATGAAGGTAAGGGTATTGAATATCAACTCACTAAAACTCCAGTTCGCTAGTGACTTCCAAGCACACATTCACCTACACACAACCAAGAGAGGGAAAAATGTTGGGTTTTATAGGGGTTTGCCTCAGTCAAACCCCTGCTTTGGTGTTTCCACCTCCACAGACAATTGGGAAAGCCACGAAGTAGAAATACGATAAAGGAAAGAAGAAAGGAAAGCATTGAACACTACAAAAGATATAATGCTACTCTATCAAACCACAATGAGAAAGGGAAGTGATGCAATACCACCTCCACCCAAAGGATCTCAAGGCCAATGAAGGGAGAATGCAAGGTAACTAGCTTGGAAAAGTCGACACAACTGCAATAGTGACGAAGGGGGGTCTCGCAAGACTCCAAACTTGTAGCTTCTATGGTAGCACAACATGTACAAAGATGAAGTTGATGGAGTAACAAGTTGCTACAATGCTCAATGTAGTTGTGTAAAAATTCTTAAGAGGTCAAGTAGAATGCTGAAGAGATGCCAAAGAGATTGTAGAAGCTAGGATGAATTACCAAGATGGCCATTTCAAGATCAAAATGGGAGAGAAGGAGTCATTTTCGGGTCAGCTGGTCGACATAGAGGCATTACACTTTGTGCCCAATGGAGATCGTAATGTCCTTGTGGACACCAGAGGAAGGAATTTGTCAGGGATGGCAGTGCGCTGCGTAGATATTTGTGCGCCACACTCGTGTCCTTGACAAATATTCCCCCACTAAAACACAAGAGAAATTCCAAGTGGATGGAAGGTAGGTGGGTGATGTGGAATTACACCTTCGAGTATGATTTTCTAAGGTGAGAGGATGTAAAAGGGGAATTTACACAAGGGATGCAAATTCGCTCCTATACAATAGAGAGATAAAGAGGGAGACAAACATATATAAAGAGATAGAGCTATTAAGAGGTAGAGAGGGGAGGTTAAGAGATAGACTAGTTGAGAGACATAGAGATAGAAGATATAAATGGAAAGAGGGATAAAGAAAAGAGATTAAAATTTGATCAACAATTTTTTGTGAATGATTGAAATTAGATATATATACAAAGAGAGATAGATTTTGGGAAAATAAATAGAGATTGAGATAGATGTAGAGAGAGAAAAGGGGAGAGAGAGAGGGAGAGAGAGATAGTTTGGAAAAATAAATAGATATGGAGATAGGGAGTTAGATAAAGAAAGATATGTAGATAGATGTAGAGAGAGAAAAGTGGGAGAGAGAGGGAGAAGATATCAAAGATATATAGGGAAAAAGAGAGATATAGGAGATTAAATTTGATTAGCCATTTCAAGTCAAGAATCCAAAGATGGCACATGTCTATAAGGAGCTACAATTGGGGCATAATAATTTTTGTAAGGACTTAATAATTCACCTTTAAGACCTCTCAAATGATAAGTTGTGCACAAAAAGTCACTTAACAACCTAATAATTGACGTCATGCATTACCTCACTATATGCTTAAAAATAATAAACTCAATCAATGTAAAATGGAATGAAGAAATAATAAAATTTATCATTTCATATGTGTTGATGAATTATAATATATGCCAATTTAGTTCCTAGTGCATAATAATTTAAAATTATGTTAGTTTTTATACTATGTATATATCAAAATTATATCTCCAATTGGGGTTTCATTTTATAGAAAATTACATCTGAATTGTTGGCCTCCCATTGAAGAGAGAAGAGGGAAACCATTGGGGACTAATCTTGAGCTAATTATATGAACAATTTTAGTACCAAGTATAGCTTTTAGACAAATGATACCATTGGGTGATAGTCTGGATAATTATATAAGAGGGAAGAGAGAGAGAGAGAGAGAGAGAGAGAGAGAGAGAGAGAGAGAGAGAGAGAGAGAGAGAGAGAGAGAGAGAGAGAGATTGGTAGAGAGGTAAAAAGGTAAAAATAAATGTAGAGTATAGAGAGGGAGAAAGAGTTAGTTAAATGAATAGAATGAAATAAAGAGAAAGATATTAAGAGAAAAAGAGAAATATGGAGAGAAGGAGAGATAGAGATGTGTCAAAGAGGAAATATATATATATATATATATATATAGAAGAATACAGAGGGAGAGATAGAGTAAAAGAGAGAAAAGAGAGGGAGAGACAGTTAGAGGAATATAGAGCAAGATTTATAGAGAGATATGAATATAGAAAGAGGGATAAAGAGAGGGAGATAAATAAAGAGATAGAGAGAGACAAAGGATTTAGAGAAACAGGTCGATAGATAGAGAGATAAAGGAGAGTGAAATAGAGATAGCAAGGATAGGTATAGAGGGAAAGAGATATTGAAAATGTGACAAAGGATTAATGAAAGAAAGAGAAAATTGTAAAGTTCTCAAACTCACAAATTTAAGAAGTTTGTAAACTTTGTGAAGCTTCTCTCCTTATTTCTATCCCTATGTCCCTCTCTCTCCCTCCCTATCACTCTCTCTTTCTATATCTCTCTACTTCTCCTCTCTCCTCATTCTATTTATCTCCATTCATCTCCCTCCCTCTCTATCTATTTATACATATCTATCTCCCTTCTATTTGTCTTCATACCTCTCTCTCACTCATATACACACACTCCCTATTTCTCTCTCACTATTTTTATCTCTCTATCTTTCCCCTCTCTATCTCTCTCTCCCTCTATTACTTATCTATATCACCTTCTTTCTCTCTCACTCTTGCACTCTCTATCTCCATCTCCCTATATATTCCTCCTCATCTCTAGATCTATATCTCATTATCTCTACCTCTCTTATTCACTTTGTCTCTCTTATTCTATATCTCTATTTCTCTCTTTCTCTCTATCCCCCTTTCGCTCTTCTCTCTCTATATATCTTTCTATCCATATCTCTCTACCTCTATATCACTATCTCTTCCTCTCCCTCTCCCTCCCTCTCTCTATCTCTCTATATATCCCTCTAACTCTATCACCCCCTCTATCCCTCTCTATCTAATATTAAGCTATAAATTTATCTTATTCACTCCATCTCTCTTTCTCTCTACCTATCTCTCTCCCTTTATCTTCCTTCCTCTCTCTATCCCCCCCTCTCTATCTCTCCCCCTCTCTCCCTCCCTCCCTCCTTATTACCCCTATATATCTCTCTATCTCTACCTCTCTCCCTTTATCTTACCATATATCTATCTTTCCCTCTCTCTATCTCCCTCCCTCTCTCTCCATCTCTATTTGTTTCTCTACTTCTTTATTTTTCTATCTCTCTATCTATATCTTTGTTTATGTCTCCGTCCCCCCTCTTTATATCTTCTTATATCTCTATCTCTATATCACTCTATCTCTCCATCTCCCTCTTCCTCTATATCTCTTTATCTCTTCCTCTCTATCTCCCCTATCTCTCTCTATCTTTATCTTCCCCTCTACCTCTCTCTATCTCTCTATCTATTTTTACCCCTCTTCATCTCTCCCTCTATCTTCCTCTCTACCTTTCTATCTCTAGAAATCTATCTCTCTCCCTCTCCCTCTTCCAAGACATCTATATCTATATCTCTTTTCCTCTCTATCTCTATCTCTCCATATTTCTTCTTCCATCTCTCCTTCTATCTCTATCTAAATGGCCTACCAATTGCTCTCATGTACTCCGTAAATGTATGAAAAAATTAGACCAATTTGTTTTTTTAATTTACCTTCCACACCTCTTCAGTGTACCCATTGCACACTAAGGTGCAATTGCTAGTATTAATATTGTTGATGATAATAATAGTTATTTCTTTAAATGTTAATGGTCTAAGTTGAATGAAAAGATAATTTTATGTCTTATTGTGTGACTATTTTTAATACATTTAATTAAATAATTTAAAACATTCAATCATAGCAATTTATTTTTCCATTCTTTATAAAAATTTAGTATGCGAACTATAAACTTGATTCACATTTTTCTATTATTTTCTTTCATGTTCTTTTCAATATTTAGTAGTAGATTATTTAATTTTACTTCTTCCCTTATCTTCATAGGCACAAGGCTAATTTTGCAAAAAAAACTCACCATTTTTTCCTCATGTTGATGATAGATCATGGCTTGTGTAATCTAAAATGTCAATATGAAAAAATATGATTGAACCCAAAAGTTTTCATTTCAAGTGCAAGATATGTTAGGATTTGAATATAATCATATCCACTATAATATTAATTTCCCAATTTGATGCATTCATTGCATCTTTAGAAAGATCGAAAAGATTGAGCCAAGTGAGTCATGTTCTTTGAGCAATTCAAAATATTTTATTTTAGCCATAATATCTATAATTTGAACAATTGTCTCAAAACTAAAGGTGAATTGAAAAAAGAAATATTATGTTAGCGTAGCATATTACATTGTCCATTGCTTAGTTTAGACAACGGTTATGGTGATAGTTACAGGCAATTTTTTAATTCCAGTTATATCAACTGTATTTCTCTTCTTTTTAAATTCGTTCATTGTTTATCAATGAAATCAATCAAGGTTTTACCTTTCACACATGGCATCAAATCCTTTATGACCCTTCATTGAAGTAGGAATGAATAATGGAGTAGATGTTTGCGAAGAATTTATCATATGCTGATAAGTAAGTTTATACGATTTGAAGTGGCCCATGGGAACGCTGTTCTGTGTAACTACTACAACTACCTATTTTGTGTTCTATAAACTTATTTGGTCTTTTGATCTGTGAGTAGTATTTTGAAAATTTATGGTGGGCTATTCAAACTACTATTGAAGATATGATTGTCAAAAATATTGGTTCACCCAATTATGTAGAATATTTTTTACATTTAAGATTTGTATTTGTGGATTCATCATAACAGTCATCCTCTTGTAAATTTTGTTTCCTGTTGTTCATTGCAAATACTATGGAGATTGAGTAGAGGCAGACATACTTTGTACAAAAATCTGTGGAGGACACCATGAATTCCAAGATACATTGAAGGCCAAATAGGGAAATTAAGTGCAATATGTCCCCAATCTATCAATGTTTCATTACCTGTTTCATTTGTTAGATCGGTTGGTTTAAATGTCTACCAAATATAGTGAATGTAATCAATTTTTTTGATAGTGTTTGTCGATTCAGATGCAAGTTTGAAGCCAAAAGTCTATACAAATCATGGGCATCGCCTCCATTGAAAAGTTTTTAAAAGATTGGATCAAGGTCAGCAATAAAATTGGGGTTCTAGGTGATGTGGTCACCATCTTCTACGACAAGAACAAACTCAATGTAACTTCTCGGACAACCTTCTCCCAAGATATTTGAAGATATTAACAAAGATAAAGTACTATATAACTCCATATAAAACTAATAAAAACACAAAAGTACAACAATGAGCATACAAATAGGGAATTGAGAAAAGGGAGCTAATTGATACGCGTGGAATTAGTATTGCTTTGTTGGGAGAAGTGGTTGAGAAGGGAATCGAATTGGTCGGACGAAGAGCCTCCCTCCGCAACCGCCATCCGGGTTTGAGCTCTCAAATCCCGCGCCCTCTTCCGCATTTGCACTCCTTCCTCACTCACCATCAAACGTTTCACGGCCATCTCGACCTCCTCCGCACTCACCATCTCGTACTCCTCTGTATTACTCCATTCCTTCACTTCGACACCTGTCTTCAACTCGCAACTTACAAGCTTAGCGTTGGCGAACTGATCGGAATGCAGAGGCCAGGCAACAATGGGCACCCCTGCACAGATGCTCTCCACCGCCGAATTCCACCCGCAGTGTGTTACAAATCCGCCAGTCGACTTGTGAAACAGTATCTGAAGCTGAGGCGCCCAGGTGCTGACAATGAAGCCGCGTCCTTGTATTCGACTCTCGTACCCTTCCGGTAGAAACTCGCATATCCCATTCGAATGCTCTTCCGCCGAAAAACGGGACGAGTCGGAGGCCTTTAGTACCCACAGGAAAGGCTGTCCACTGCGCTCCAATCCCACGGCAATCTCCCGGATTTGTGCTGCGGGCAAATAAGAGAGGCTACCAAAAGATACGTACAGGACGGACGCCGGAGAATGGCGGTCTAACCATCTTGTGCATTCACTGTCCGTCTGTAATTCTAGGGGCGGGTCCTCGCTCAACAATTGCAGGGGAAGGAGAGGACCCACTGTCCACAGAGGCTTGTGGCCCAAAACCTTGTGCTCATCGGCCAAGTCAATGAATCGAGATTCAATTGCGCGGAAGGTGCTGGAGATCATTCCCTTAGCAGGCCCGAGGAACGATTCCTGGCGGGCCAACAACCTCAAATGTTGTTCGGGTATGGTCCGCAATAGCGGTACTTTAAGACTTGAGAACCCTAACGCTGCAAATTCAGTGCCGGTCCGTTTATGGCTAACCCAGAGTCTGGGATAAACGCCCACGGGTTTGAATATATAGGCTGGAATCTCGTACTTGTCGGCCAATGGCTGAACCCACGCCATATGACTATCGTACACCATCACGACTTTCTTGTTGTTGGAGGAAGAGATGTTGCGCAGGAAGCTGTCCATTTGGGGCCGTAGGAGGTCCGCGCAATCAAATAGAGAAGCCAGATGTCTGGGAAACATATGCGTGCTTTCAGCGCTGGGCTCTCCATCTGGCAAGTCTGGCATGGGGAGTTCCTCGAAAAGAATATTGAACTTGTGAAGGTCGCACCCTTGAAAACGGTGGCGGACCTGGTGAATATGGGTGGAGGTGGCCACGAACGATACGCTTAGTCCTCGTCCGGCTATGGCTCTGCACAAATGAAGGAGCTGATTCAGGTGACTCTGTGCGAGGAGAGGCACCGCAACAACATGGATTTCTGCAGCACTTTTATCTGAATCCATTGGACTCCAATTTATCTACAGCTCCGTTTACCCTCAGATGTTTACAAAACTATCAATGCAGATCACTCGTTCCCCTCTTCCACCGAACTATATCAGTTTCAGAGCCCAAAAAGATTAGGGCGGTAGGTAGTGCTACACATCATTAATAGCAAGCTTTTGTGGTCGCAGAAGTTTTTTATCCATATACGGACAACGTGCACTAAAATAGATGAATGAAGCGGGGGCTACAAATACAGTAAAATTGTAAATAAAACAAGCGTCGAGTTCCTGCCGAGAGGTAAAAAGCATTTAGCTATGAGTTAGAAAAAGTAATTAGATAGGAGATAGGAATATAAATGTATTCAATTTAGTTAAGAAAGCTTGAAATAATTTGCAATGGTGCATTAATGCGTGAAATGTGTAGGATCCATGGACAACGTGGTCCATAGAGACATCTGAGCAGTTGACATGTGTGGATGGATGCATGCGATATTGTATTTATGCGTAGCATGGATACATGGAGTGTTTTATAGATATACCAATGAATACTTGTATTTTTATGTGTGTATGTATACATTTGGAACAAGAAATATCCTTTATGATCTTATTTAGGAAGCAAAAAATGTATTATTATTTTGTTTAAATTATTAAATGCAAATAACCTGAAACATTTGTAACAATGGTCGAGCCATCTATGTATACATGCATGCATGTATACATGTATCCATGTTCACATAATGCATATAATAGTGAAAAGCATCCTCTGCATTTGAACGAGTCTGAAAGCACGAGGAGACTCAACTTGCATTTTTAGTATTAAATGAAAGAAAACAAGACAAATAAACTACTTATGAGCAATGCACAATTTTTAAGTTTATTTTTTAATAAACGTTATGTATCCATTATTTCAATTTCAACATTAACATCCATCATTTCAATTTGAACAAAGTTTTGATGTACGAATATTTCTAAAGCATCAAATTTCATTTGCAACAATTTAGAAAAACATGTGCCCAGGCACTTTAAAAATATGCATTTTTACATGACCCATTCATTTTATGATAAGAAGAAAATAATTTACACTACAACATTTTATAAGAATGACATTTGTAAGTAATTTCTAGGGCATTTGTGTTTGGAATTTTGGGAAATCAATGTCTACTAAACTTTAAAAAAATCCAAAGAAAAAAGATGCCATCCATGTCCCCGCATTATTGCATATAGACACATATTTAAATGCATGGTCAAACAAAGTTTACCATACCTCTTTTTTTGCTTCTATGTCTATTTGTAAATAAAATTTATGTCTAGTGTAATGTTCTAAAACACATGTTAGGTTAATTAATACAATTGAGCTATTTGACTTTATCATATGACAATATGCGAGTGCTAGTAGAAACACTAGTGTTAGGTGGAACATTGATATGGGTAACTCATTTGAGTGTAAACTTTTGTAAGATGAATCAATTTTTTTTAATGTAGTGTGAAGGTAACTTCTATATAAAGCTATTGATTTTATTAGAAATAAGATTTTAATCTTGTTTATGTAATATGAAAACATATTTTTGTGTATAGAACAATGTATATATATATATATATATATATATATATATATATAATTGAAATAAATATTACAATAAATTCTTAGTTGAATCACTAGAAAAGGAATGTAGAGATATATTAAACAAAAAATAATTTGCAAAGATATAAAGAACATTATTACCCAAGATAAAATGTAGCTACACTAAAATAATTCACATGTTTATAGCACTTTGCATTAAAAGTATGTAGTGATAAGAAATATTTAGTAATTCACATGTTTATAGCACTTTGCGTTAAAAGTATATAGTGATCTAATAAATATTTAATAATTCACATGTTTATAGCACTTTGGATTAAAAGTATACAGTGATAAGAAATATACCTTTAAGGTTTTTTTCTACTATAAAACTATTGAGAGAGAATCTATGTATACATGTATGCATGTATACATGAATCGATGTGCACATAATGCATACAAGAGTGGAAAGCATCCCCGACATCTGAATGAGTCTCAAAGCACGATGAGACTCAAGTTGCATTTGCAATAATAAATGAAAAAAATAGGAGAAATAAGCTACTTATCACGAATGCATATATCGAAGAAATGCATAAATATATGGAGCCATGTAAACATTTATGCATGTATGGATGCGTGCATGTGTCCATGTAATTTGGTATATAAACAAGAATCAATATATGCCTGCGTGCATAAAGTTAGAAACATCAGAAACAATTTGCATTTGAAACATTAAAAAAAAAACATTTATGATTGAAACAAAACAATAATACATTAGTGTTTTTTGAAAAAGTGTATAAAGGATATGTAATGATGCATTTGTATGCATGGATACATGTAAATATTTGTTAAATCTGATGATACAATGTAGCCTTCAAGGAACTGTCGTACGCGCTTTTAGGGATCTGTAATAAACAAGATCTAGAAAAGATGTTTTGAAAAGAACTCTTGAATACAAGTCCATGTTAACAATGAGAGTCAACTTGCATTTGCAGTATCAAATGAAAGAAAATAGGAAAAATAAACTATTTATCAGCAATGCATGCATATAATTATATTTATGCAAGCATTGATGTGTACATGTAATTTGGTATGTAACAAGAATCTATATATGCCTGCATGCATAAAGTTAGAAATGTCAGAAACAATTTGCATTTGAATGACATATAAAAAACATTTATTATTGAAACAAAAGAATAATACATTATTGTTTTTTGAACAAGTGTATAGAGGATATCCAATGATGCATTTGAATGCATGGATACATGTAAATATTTGTTAAATCTGATCATACATTTTAGCCTCCAAGAAACTGTCATATGGGCTCTTAGGGATCTGTAATAAGCAGGATTTGGAAAAAACGTTTTGAAAAGAACTCTTGAGTACAACTCTATGTTATGATAGTTATTTTCGAAGCCCTCAGTGTTTAATTGCATAACCTTGATATTATCTTAATATTTTTCTTTTATTGGTATGGTGTGAATTTTTTTATGATGGAAGAAGGTGTATTTGAGCTATAGATAGATAAAGATACGTAAGGGTAATAAAGAAGAATGAGCTATGTAAGTGCAACAAAGAGAGGGAATTGAGAGAATGATGAGATGCAAGTAAGGTATATGAATGCCTTATGAAAAGTATTTGATATGGGAGGCAAGGATATGCGAGACTGGATATGAGAATGAATGGAATGTAAATGGTATGAAATTATCATTTTTGAGTTATATGCTTAAAATTAAATGCAAGATATAAAAATTTGAATGAGTGAGTTGGATTGAAAGAAAAAAGGAATTGAACACATTGGTGTGATGCAAGCAAGCATATAAGTGGATTTTGAAATGTATTTGATTTGAAAAGAAACGATGTGCAAGGGTGGAAATGGAAATGAGTGGAATCGATAGGGTATGAAGTGATCATTTCTTTGAACAAAGGTTGGAAGAATGTCTATTTTGTTATTGGTTATGCTTTTTAAAATCATCATAGGGCTGAGTGTCTCAATACAAACATAGAAGAAAGACTCATGTCCCATTTCTCACTCTCCTTCGTAGTAAACAAAGTGCGAAGATCCTTGAGCTTCCTCGAAAGGTGACAAGAGAAGAATAGATATAAAAATATAATGATATTTAAGGATACAAGAGTCAAAAGAGAAAACAAAGCAAAAGTTGGTATGCATATACTATGAAAAGAATAAATACGTGGACTTTTTTATAGATATACCAATGAATACTTGTATTTTTACATGTGTGTATGTATACATTTGCAGCAACAAACATCCTTTATGATCTTATCTAGGAAGCAAAAATGTATTATTATTTTGTTCGAATTATTAAATGCAAATAATCTTAAACATTTGTAACAATGCTTGAGCCATCTAAGTATACATGCATGCATGTATACATGTATCCATGTGCACACAATGCATAGAAGAGTGAAAAGCATCCTCGACATCTAAACGAGAAATTTGAATGGAAAACACTAAAATCAATTAGAAATACAAATCAATAATCAAAGTACTCTAAATGCGTCAAAGCACAATGAGACTCAACTTGCATTTGCAGTAGAAAATGAAAGAAAACAGGAAAAATAAACTATATATCACCAATGCATATATCTAAGGAATGCATAAATATATATGCTTGCATGCATAAAGTTAGAAATGTCGGAAACAATTTGCATTTGAAAGATATACAAAAAACATTTATGATTGAGAGAAAAGTATAATACATTAGTGTTTTTTGAACAAGTGTATAAAGAATATCTAATGATGCATTTGAATCCATGGATACATGTAAATATTTGTTAAATCTGATCATACATTTTAGCCTTCAAGAAACTATCATATGCGCTCTTAGGGATCTGTAAAAAGCAGGATTTAGAAAAGACGTTTTGGAAAGAACTCTTGAATACAACTCTATGTTATGATAGTTATTTTCGAAGCCCTCAGTGTTTAATTGCATAACCTTGATATTTTCTTCATCTTTTTCTTTGTTTGGTATGGTGTGAATTTTGTTGTGATGGATGAAGGTATATTTGAGGTATAGATATAGATAAAGATATGTGAGGGTAAAAAAGAGGAATGAGCTATGCAAGTGCAACAAAGAGAGGGAATTGAGAGAATGATGAGATGCAAGTAAGGTATATGAATAAGTTATAAAAAGTATTTGATATGGGAGGCAAGTATATGCGAGAGTGGATATGAGAATGAATGGAATGTAAATGGTATGAATTTATCATTTTTTAGTTATACGCTTAAAATTAAATGCAAGATATAAAAATTTGAATGAGTGAGCTGGATTGAGAGAAAAAAGAAATGCAACAGATTGGTGTGATTGAAGGCAAGCATATAAATGGATTTTGAAATGTATTTGATTTGAGAAGAAAGGACGTGCAAGGGTGGAAATGGAAATGAATGGAATCGATAGGGTATGAAGTGATCATTTCTTCCAACAAAGGGTGGAAGAATGTCTAGTTTGTTATTGGTTATGCTTTTAAAAATCGTCATAGGGCTGAGTGTCTCAATACAAACACAGAAGGAAGACTCATGTTGCATTTCTCACTCTCCTTCGTACTAATCAAGGTGCCGAGATCCTTGAGCTTCCTTGAAATGTGACAAGAGAAGAATAGATATAAAAATATAATGATATTTAAGGATAGAAGAGTGAAAAAAGAAGACAAAGTGGAAGTTTTTATGCATATACTATGAAAACAATAAATATGGAAGATCATGAAACTAGAAAAATGCAAATGCTAATACATTAGAGAACAATAAATGCATATATTATGAAAAAAATAAAAATGGAAGATCATGAAACTGGAAAAATGCAAATGCTAATGCGTTAGAGAAAAATAAATGCATGGACAGAGAAATACGTAGAGCTATCCATAGATATATGCATGGATGCATCGACAGAAACATGTACAGACAGGAAACAAAACTATACAGACAGATGGAGAAATGAATACATGTATACATGGATGCATGCATATTTGCATATAGATACAAATGCATATGTTACATGGAACGATGTACTCATATACACATGCAAATATGGATGAAGGCATAAATGCATAAATGCATGTATGGACAATATGCATGAATGGATGTCAACATATAACTTTTAATTTTTTTATATTGGAAAAATAACATTTATCTGTTTTTATTCATCAAAATAGCTTTATAAATCATTATTGATATAAAAAATTAGTGAAATGCGATTACATAGATTGATTAAATAAATTTAAGCAAAGGCATAGTTTATTAAACTGGCAAGTAGAGGTACGTAATCCATGAGTGCAAATTAAATGCATTGAAATATTAGGAAAATGCGAACACATAGAATGGTCAAAATAACTGAAGCAAATGCATTAAATGGCATCTGGCTAGTGGGGAAGGCGCTGGAATGGCTCGAAGGCCATGGGGGGCCAGTATACTTTGGCCATTTAATATAGATTTAAGCCAATTGCAATGCATCACAACTATTTTGTGGACGCTGTATTCTGTTGTACATGCTTGTGTTCTAAGGAAGAGTGTTGTATATGCATGCACAAATGCATATGTGCATGTTGTACATGCACACATGTATAGATGGATGCATAGACACATGTATGCAGACAGAGATAGATATGTAACACAGAGAGAAGTGTGCAGATACATACATATGTGTAGAAATATGCATATATGCATTTGTAGATGGGCAGAGACAAAGACATATACATGGGTGCATGAGTCTAGACATGCATATATGCATGTATCCATGTAATATATCGATAGATGCATATATACATTGATGTGTGCATGCAATTCATAGGTGCATACATGCATAAATCGATGTATACATGTAGCCATAGATACATCCATACATATATAGACAGATGCATGGAGAGATGGTGGGATATATACATAAATCGATATATGCATGATTGCATCCATGGATACATAGATACATAATGAGATAAAGAAAGAGACACATTTATATATGCATGTACGGAAACATAGAGAATTGAAATATGTTTAGCATATTGTAATCAATGAGTATTTAGACTGAACACCTTGAGACTGACATGTTAACTGTGTCATTGTTATTGAGTTTCTAATGCTCATTTACCCTTGTAATAATGCATATGTAATTAATTAGGTAGCTGTTAATTAGTCTTTAAATACATAAGAATTAAAAGAAAGAAATAATGATAATGATTGTTGTGCACATATCACCTATTAATCAAAGCCAATCGACAAAGTAGCAATGGAAAACCATGCGTATGTTAATATGGTAGAGAGCATGTATTTGTGCAAAAGTGTATAAGGATGCCATGAGTTGTGATTTTTACCATAGCAGAATACAAATTTTCATTTGCATAGAGATAGACAAAAGAATGCAATAGAAACCTATTTTCTTCCATCAAGTATTTAAATTCTGTCAGATGTCGTGATTATTGTTCTCATAGGTAGACATGTAAAATACGCAAGCACTTATAAGGCAAGTGAACTGTTTTACAAAACTCCTTAGGAAAATGTGCTTTCGGGGAATGCAATATACATGGGTGCATGAGTCTAGACATGCATATATGCATGTATCCATGCATGATATTGATAGATGCATATATACATGGATGTGTGCATGTAATTCATAGGTGCATATATGCACAAATTGATTTATACATGTAGCCATAGATACAACCATACATATATAGACAAATGCATGGAGAGATGGTGAGATATATGCATAAATCGATAAATGCATGATTGCATCCATGGATACATAGATACATAATGAGATGAAGAAAAAGACACATTTATAATAGATTAAACAATTAATAGTAAGTAGTAGATAATGAAATGAAATAAATTTAGGCAAATGGAAATAGAATGACCCCATCGGGTTGGAAAGTGAATATTTATGTGGCCTTTAGGTGATACCAGGTTTGGAGCTATGAGACTTGATAGATGCTAAAATGTCACATAGCGTATCAACTAATAGGACCATCTGACATTTGACTCATGTTAATCTAGTCATTTATCTATTTTCTTTTTTGTGTTTCAAAGTCAATGCATTAAATGGCATGTGGATCTATCATGTAATATAGATTTAAGTGACTGGAGATGCATTGTGATTAGTTTGAACATTTGATTTTTGTTATTGTGCAAATGTGTGTAGTCACAGGAGATGTTGTTGCTGCAGAATCAAGACCCAAAAATAAGGTACTTGATACATGTATCCATAGATACACAGATGCGCACATCCATCATGGTATCCATAGATGCATAGATACATGTATCTATGAATAGATGTATCCATAGATACATTGACACATATATGGATAGATGCCTGTATACATATGGACATAGAAGCACAGATACATATATGTGTGGATGCATGTATAGGTAAAAGAATACATAGAAACATAGTTGCATGGATAGATAGATACATGCATAGTTGGATACATAAATGCTTAAATATGCATGTATGGAAATATCCATGAGTTGCATATGAAGTTGCATAGATACATATATCCATGCATGCATGTATACATAGATGCATGTATTTTAGTACACATGGATGCATGTATATGTGTATTTATGGGCAGGATGCATGGATGCATGCAAATAGAAGAATTTTGTCAAATGTCATAGCTATTGTCCTCATAGGCACATATGCAAAAAATGGAAAGCATACGAAAGGCAAGTGAATTGTTTGACAGAAGTCGTCGAATAAATGTGGATCCATGAAATGTGGTTTGATAGGAATTATGTAGAAACCCTTTTGTCTATTCTGTTAACTGCATGTGAGCCCTGTAAAGACTATATATCTTCAATTGCTGTAGAGCTGTCCCATAGAGAGAGCTTTAGAAGCAATGTGCTGTTAACCTGTGCCATAATGAGAAGTTTAGAACAATGTAAACCTAAACTCCACAATTGTAGCAAATTCTTCAAGAAAAAAGTACAGGGTGAGTTTCTAGAATGAACCTTCTCCTTTGTTTACAATTGCATAGAGTAGACAAAGAAAAAGGTTAATTCAAGATTCTCAGTTTATTGATTGTACTTGTAGCCATATCGTTGCTTCTTGTTACAAGGAAAATCTTTACAAAAGGGTATTGTGAGTGGCACAAGTAATAGCTTGTAGCTGATTATCATCAGTTTATAGCTGTTTCCTGTGATCCCATTTTTAATTTTCCTATGCATTTTCCTGCAATGCTTTTAACCAACAACATTGGCCAATCACATTACGACATTTAACATATTACTTTTTTTTTTGTATAGTTTGAATTTGGAGAGCTATTTTTTATATTGGAAAATTAGCATTTATCTATTTTTCTATTCGTCTGAGTAGCTTTATAAATCATTTTCATTTTAAAAATTTGGGAAAATGCGAACGCATAAATTGGTTAAATAAATTTAAGCAAAGGCATAGTTTAAAAACTGGCGGCTAGAGGTACGTAATCCATGAATGCAAATTAAATGCATTAAAATATGAGGAAAATGCGAACAATAACCACGACGTCTAACAAAATTTAAATACTTGCTGAGAGAAAATAGGTTTCTACTGCATTCTTTTGTCTATCTTTGTGCAAATGAAAATTTGTATTCTGCTATGGTAAATTCTCTAGTGCATTAGGTACTTTAAAGCGCAATTTTTTGGATGTTGCTCTTGTTCTAGGTTTGATTCTTTTTTGCGGGTTATAAGTACCTACTGTTGTATTAGTTTCCCATTTTTTCTTCTACAAATGAATGAATATATAAACAAATAAACATATATAATAGTTTTTGTTTGACGAGTTTTGTCGAACAGTTCACCTATTTTCTGTATCTCCCATTGTTTGCATTTATGCCTATGAGGACAATAACCATGACTTTTAACAAAATCCCTCTATCCTTTATGCTTTGATGACAACGGAAAAGCTCAAAGCAACACACTGTCGACTCATTGTCCAAAGCTCTCATTATTGTAGAGGTTGACGTAATTTTGGTTCCAAAGCTCTTTTTTATGGGACCGCTTTGCAGTAATAAAAAATATACAAACTTTACAGGGCTTACATGCATGAAGTGAACTGGAGAAGAGGGTTTCTACATAATTCCTATCAAAGGAAGATGAAACCTTTGCATTTCAACAAGAAATTCGAATAGATAATGCTAAAATTAGTTTAAAATACGAATTTATAATCAAAGTATAAGAATGCCTTAAAGCACTATGAAACCCTACTTGCATTTTTTGTATCAAATAGACGTATGTAATGCATGAATGCAAATTAAATGCATTAAATGGCATCTGGCTAGAGGTGAAGGTGCTGAAATGACTTGGTGGCCACACATGGCATGGGTACTTTAGTCATTTAATATAGAGCTAAGCCACTCACTATGCATCTCTATTGCTTTGCATGTGTTGTTTTTGTGTTCTGTAAGCCTGTGTTCTCTAAACCTAAACCCTGCAATTGCTTTGAGCTTTTTTGCTATGAAGAAAGCATAAAGGATAAAGGAATTTTGTGAACTGTCATAGTTAATGTGCTCATAGGAACATATGCAAAATATGGAAGCATACACAAGGGAAGCGAACTGTTTGAAAAAACTCCTCAAAGAAATGTGGTCCCATGGAATGCAATAAGTGTTCATAATGAACACTTTGGTTTTCACATGTTAACTTTGTCAAATAATGCAATTTGACATGTAATGGGTGTAAGAAACATATATGCATTGTCTTGTGGGGTAGATCTGGCCACAGTATTCCAATATCTTGAATGTACAGACCATACATTGCATAAGAACATCAAGGAAGAGCATACAGGTCTATCAAAAACTAAGCAATACAAGAAAAGAAATGTTGAAGTCATGACATGAACAATAGAACTATTCAACACTGAACTCAATGTTCATAATAATTATTGCAAAAGCTGCAAATGCCATAGATGAAATAATATGAATAAAAATTTAGTTTATGCTTTTCTTGAAATGTAATGGAAAAAACTGCTATAAAGGCATAACATAAGGTTGTGTAACATATTGCCACTCCTATTTCTAATTTCTTTGGACATGAATGCTTTACACATTTGATTGCAATAGTAACATGTCTACGAAAATGGAACAAGAGAGTTCTTCAGGTGGTTAAGTCTTATTGTTGATTTATGTTTGAAATTGTTTGCTATGACAAATGGTATCAAATTCTTCTTGTTTTTTGGCAAAGCATGTGTCTTGTTCAAGTAGGTAATTTTGTATTTGGACCACTTCTAATCAACTTTTTAGTTGGAGTAAGCTTGTTGAGCATTGGCGAGTTAGATTTTGGGCTTTGATTCTTAGAAGCGGCTCAAAATGTCCAGCCAGAGGGTTTGTATCATGGAACAGTATAGAGACTGATTCTATATATCCAAAATCATTGAAATCTAAGTACTTTCTTGCTGTTGTTGATGACCAGAGGCTTATTTGTATTTTCAACCATTTGGATATCCAGTGAATGCAAAACAAGTCACCCCACAATCCACATTCACTATGGTCTATGCATGGTTTTGTAGACAATCGCATTTTGCGAAAGTATCTTTCTTGGTCATGTACTTTGTGCAACGTATATAAAGTATCATGATTTAGTTCATTGTTATATGATTTAATTACTTCTTTGTCCTTGTTTTGAAGGCAAGTTAGGAAATGATCTATAGCCCCATTTCGTATTTGAGTTGAGGTGTACTGATTGTTAAGTAGTACTTGAAGGGAGTCAAACAAAAAATCACCAACATTATATGCAAATGTGCTTAATCTACAAAGGCCTTCAACTCTAAGGACATTGTCAATGTTTGATATTCTAGGATACTTTGTGCACTATTTTTTAATTTCATGTGAACCTAGGGACTATTTTGAAGTTACGTTTTGTGTTTCAATTTTTAACAATGGTTCAAAGTGTCCACTTAAAGAATTCGTGTCATGAAATAGTATAGAGACTGATTCTGTGTAATCAAAACTATTGAACTCTAAGTACCTTCTTGCTGTTGCTCTTGACCAAAGGCATATTTGTATTTTCAACCATTTGGATATCCACTGAATGCAGAATAAGTCATGCCACAATCCACTTTTAGTGCAATCTGCCTGTGGCTTTGCAGATAATCGCATTCTGCGGAAATACATTTGTGGATAATGTACTTTGTGCAATGTATATAGAGTATCAAGGTCTAGTTCATAGTTGTATGATTTTATTGCTTCATTCTCCTTGTTTTGAAGGAAACTCAAGAAGTAATCTATAGCTCCATTTCGTAGTTGAATTGATGTGTAGCGATTGTTAAGCAGTAGTTGTAATGAGTTAAACAAACAATAGCCTACATTGTATGCAAAAGTACTTAATTTGCGAAGCCCCTCGCTCTTAAGTGCATAGTCAATGTTTGATATTTGGGGGCGCTTTGTCAACTCATAGGTGTCAACATCTATCATTTTCTTTCTTTCTTTTTGTATCCTATGTTGCCTATTTGCTTTTACTCAATAGCATTCTATAGTATTAATCATGCTGTAGAGCATCTTGGAAGACATATAGTACAACAAACAATTTTTTAGAAGCACAAGGGAAAAATAGTATTAATTCTTCAACCTAAACTTGTCATCCACTGTCCCCCACCACAATTGTATGTAGTTATTCCTGTTACATTGAAAAATTAGATAAATGAGTACAATGCATGATGTATACTTTTGATACCACAAACACAAAACAATATTTTTAGGTAGCTTTGTTTACATGCAAGAAATGGTGGATAAGAATCTTTTTTGCTCACATTGTGAATCTCAGTCTATGGTCTTTAAATATTTTGTGTAATTGGTTTGCTTTGTTTCTATGCACTTCTAAGTGACTGATTTTCTCAAAGAGGAAATGATTTTAAAAGCTATTCACATGAACATGCATTAAGTGGCATGTTGAGAATAGTTTCATAAGTCATTTTTGTTTTAAAAAAATCAGGGAAATGCAAAGGCATTGATTGATCAAAGAAGATCTATGGCTTTTGTTATTTGTGAGAATAGCTTTAAAAATCATTGGAGTTTTAAATTTTTTAGGAAGATGCAAAGGCATAGGTCCATTGAGCAAAATCGAAGACATAGATTGATCAAGTAATAAAAATAAGAGATTAAAACTGAGAGGTGCAAGCACACAGTGCATAAATGCAAAGTAAATGCATTAAATAGCATCTGGATGGATGAGAAACTGCTAAAATGGCTTGGTGGACATGAATAGCAAGGTTGCTTTGTTCATTTATTATAGACTTAAGTCACTTGCTAAGCATGACTATTACTCTGTGCAAATTGTTTTTCTATTCTACAAGTCTTTGTTCTAGGAGAGTTTACAGTGATTGAGGAGACTTTGTTATAGTTACAGTGTCCAGTTGCAGAAACGAGTTACTTGAGGCGATAAATAGTTTTTTTTGTCAATTTTCTCTTACTTTAGAGGTTTAAAGCACACAATGAAATTGGCAATGTGAGCAAAAAAAAATTGTGGTTAATGTCATTTTGCATGTAAACAAGACCATGAAAAAATATTGCCTCATGTCTATGAGTAACGTAGTACATCATTCATTGTGCTCATGTGCCATGTCAGCTTTTGAAATTAACTTTTTGGTCTTTTTGTCCAATACAAGAAGAATAAACATACGTTCACTTGCACAGTGCATAGGAACTTGGCACAGATATAAGTAGTCTTATGAACAAAATTGCCTTCAATGCATATAGGTGAGAACCAGTTGACATAAAACTAAGACTTATGACTTTGTAGGCTATTTGAAACTGCAAACAGGGTTTGAAAATTGCATTCTAGCAATTCATTCTATTCTATGAATATTGTATAGAGGAAGTATAACTAGTTAACACATAAGCTAAACTTGTTCTATTTTTTGAAGACAAATTACTATTGCAATTGTGGAAAATGCATTTTCCTGTTTCTATATGTGCAAGCAGTCTTTTAAATCATTCGTGTTCAAAGAAATGAGGAATACAAGATGAAAAAATGAAAACATGAAACAAAACTTTATGCAGTCACTATATTGAAGAATTTCAATTGCATTTCAAGAAAAGCAGAAAGACAATTTGGAAAGCTGACCTTGCAATCTGCTATTGAATGATCAAGTACACTTGCAACAATGTAGAAATTTTGGCTGTTATTATAGGCACAAGTAATTTTTCCTAGTACAATGACAAAATTGAGAAATGAGTAAACTGTAAAAACATATACTATTTCATCTACAACCATGGGAAATCTTCCCAGAAGTGCATATTTGCAAAACTCTGTATTGTTTTTTTTTATAAAAAAAGAACGTTAATATGCTAACCTCACATTGCAGTTTGTGCGTAATTGTTTAAATAGACTTGAAAGTACCAATCCTTGTTACAAGGACAGTCTAGACAAATGAGTATAGTGAGTGACATATACTATATTATTCATAAAAACAAAACAAAATTCTTATGTGGATTCATTTTGAGAAGAAAGAACCTAAGTAAGAACTTTTGTTGCTTATAATGCAAATTGCATTTTATAATTTTCAAATACTTATTGTTATTTGTGTACCCTATAATATAGAACATTTTTGCATATGTATGCATTAGTGTAATTCTGTTATTGCAATGGTGGCATAAGCTCTTTAAGAGCAATTAATGGAATAGATGCCATATTTGCTTAAGCGTCCGAAGAAGTGTAAATAGGCCATGGTAACCTGTCAAGACTAAGCCAAAAAACAACAGAGGCCTGCACCAGCACTGTTAAGTTATGATAAAAACATCTACTAGCTATTGTTTAATGGTAGACCTTCTGTCACTTAATAGCGAAAGGCACATAAATATTGATTTTGTAACTAGATGGGGTCATTTTATTTCCATTTGCATAAGCTTGTTTTGTACCATTATGTAGCACTTACTATTACTTGTGCAATCAAGCCACATGCAAGTAGAATTCATAACTCATGCCATCTAGATACACTCAAGAAGAAATACAAACCAAGGTTGTTGGCATCTTGATAAGAAAGATGATGAGATACATCCAATTAATGTATGCCACAACATCTTATTTAATGAAGATGATTTGGATACAGACATTACAAATGAGAATCCTTATTGGTGTCTGAGTAATCCTCTTTTTCAAGACTTCTCAAGAAAATTGCATGCCAATATTATCAGTGAACAGGTCAAATTAGATTTATTAATTGACTTTGATTGATGGATCAAATGTGCACAAGGATAGTTATAATTATTTCTTTGTTATAATTATTATGTATTTAAATACTATTTAGCAGTTACCTAATTAATTAGATATGAAATGATAAAGGGGAAAAGAAGATTAATTAATTAAGATAATTTGATTCTTTAATTAATAAGGTGAACTATCATGTAAAAGTACATAAATTAGGAGCGTGGAAAAATTCCTCTTTCCTTTATGCTTTTATGACAACGAGAAAGCTGAAAGCAATTGTGGAGTTTAGGCTTATATCTGTAAATTGCATTTGCCTGATAGTTTGTAAAGCCTTCTCAACACATTGTCCACATATTGTTCCAAAGGTCTCATTATGGCACATGCTAACATCACAGTGGCTCTAAAGCTTGCACTATGGAACAGTTCTACAGTAATTGAAGATATGTAATCTTTAGAGGACTCATATGTACCAAGTTATTGTTAAGCTCCCATATTGTACACTGGACAAAAGATAATTGTTCATCTGAGGAGCCAGTCTATGAAACCCAATATGCCTATGGACTCTAAAATGAAAGAAAACTGACAAAAATAACTATTTACTGCCTAATGTAACTTGTCTACGAGTGTCCTTTTTGGAACCATGACAACCTTTTCCCTGTCACTGTAAACTCTTTCCTAGAAAAGACATATAGACACACACATATATATATACATATGCATACATATGCATAGATACATCCATGTAGACACACATAAATGCATGTATGGACGTAAACATACATGCATGCATGCATATACACATAGATGCATCTATACACAGATACATATATGCATATATACATATATGCATAGATATATCCAGAGACATATGCATACATGCATACATGCATCCACAAATGTTCACATAGATATGCACATAGATAGATGCATATGTACATAGAGACATGCATACATACATACATGCATCAACACATCACGCACAAAGTGATAGTGATACTCCAACTAAAGCACTATGAAACACAGCTTCATTATGCACTTTAATTAAAAAAAGAAACTATGGAAAATAACAAATTATCACCTCAAGTAACTCATTTTTGGGTTTGGACTCTGCAATTATAACATCTCCTGCTCAGTCGCTACAAACTCTTCCTCAGAACATGCGCTTACAGAACACAAAAACAACACACACAAAGCAATAGAAATGCATAGCGAGTGGCTTAACTCTATATTAAATGACTAAAGTACCTACGCCACGTGTGGCCACCAAGCCATTATAGCACCTTCACCTTGAGCCAGATGCCATTTAATGCATTTAATTTGCATTCATGCATTACGTACGTCTACCCGCCAATTTTATAAACTATGCCTTTGCTTAAATTTATTTAATCAATCTATGCGCTTGCATTTTCCTCATATTTTAATGCATTTAATCTGTATTCATGGATTACGTACCCCTAGCCATCAGTTTTTAAACTATGCCTTTGCTTAAATTTATTTAATCAATTTATGCATTCGCATTTTCCCAAATTTTTAAAATGAAAATGATTTATAAAGCTACTCGGATGAATAGAAAAATAGATAAATGCTAATTTTCCAATATAAAAAATAGCTCTCCAAATTCAAACTATACAAAAAAATAAGTAATATGTTAAATGCCGAAATGTGATTGGCCGATGTTGTCGGTTAAAAGCATTCTGGGTGGATGCATAAGTATTCCTGCCTTGACGCTAGGAACCATTAAAATTCAGACTATACAAAACAGTTTATTCAAGTGAGTGCTAATAGGTTTGTTATCTTTATTTTCATACGCAAATTAAAAATGGGTTCACAAGAAACAACTATAAACTGATGAAAATCAACTACAAGCTATCCACTTGCTCAAACCAGCATAACAGCCAGATGGCTCAACAAATTTCGTGGCCTAAACCAGAGATGTTTTGTAGAACAGTTTTTTTTGGTACTATTCCAAGCATCAAGCATAATGAAACATTATGTATCATTGTCAAAGAAAATAAAAATCCAAAGAAAGAGCTTTTGTCTTCAAATGCTTGGAAAACTTCCCAGTCAAACAGTAGACCATGACCATTTCACACATACCAATCAACTCTATGATTTTAAAGATTGAATATATGCATATTTTAAGCCATCTGTTATCTATTCTTTGTATATGTCTGAACTATTTTTGAATTCACTTGCAAATTGCAATGATTGTGAAGCATTGTGTGTTCAAATGCTTTAAAATAAAGTTACATGAACATATGCAATACGTTAATTGTTCTTGTTCTTTTTGAGATTTAGATAATTTGTTTCTTTTGCAAGAAGATTGAGCTGGCTCCTGTATTTGTTAAACATGAAGACTGATAAATATTCAGAGAGCATATGGTCACTCATTCAGATTTTAGTTAGTGCTTGCATCATAATTATTTTATTTAGTCTTCATATTGCTTATGTATTTTGCATTGGAAGGTCAAAAATGTTTACATAGGTTGCAAAAGGCGAGTTACATGATTCAATTTCAAAATCCTTTGACTTTAATGCATTTTCTTTGATGGTAGGATATAGAGATTCTTTTTTTATTGAGAGTTTGGAACAATATGGCAAATGTTTTTGATATCCTGTGTTTAGCACATTGCAGCAACAAATAGATACAAAGACTCTGCGAGCCTTCTTTTAGAGTTTGGAGCAGAAGTAAAGACCATAGGTACCCTTGAATACTTTTTTTTTTTTATAAGAGCATAGGTACCCTTGAATACTTGTTTGTGTTCTCATTCTACAAGAGCATTGTAGAGTTTTGAATGTTGTGTTCAATTGCTTATTATTTAGTATGCTCTAAAAGTAGGGTAAAAAAATTGAACAGTCATGATCAATTACAAAGCTCGACAATCCGTTGATTTTTCTATTTTCCAAATTCCTGATTGTTTCATTTAACAAAATAAAGTTCTTGACCAAATTCTGCTAAACTAAAACAGATGGAAGATGAAGTGTTTCTCTGTAGGAAGCAGTTCTTGGGTCATATGAATTGATAGCAAAATTACTATGTGAAAAAGGAACAAATTTGAAGTCTGCTGATGTTGTCAGTTTCATATTGACTGCTGCACAAAAGCGTGATTTGGAAATGGTTAGAGATGTGGTCAAATATCTTAAAGAAGCAAAAGAAAATACAAGACAACATATATCTATTGAGCATATAGACTCATCAATTAATTTTGAACTTTTTAAGGTGGCAGACCATGGTAAGTAATCCAACAAAAGGATGTGTAATTTTAGTCATTTTCCATGTGTAGACAAGTTTTCATGGTAAAAAGATAGACAACAATAATATAGTGTGGAATATAGTGGAGGCTTATGCAAAGATGAAAATAGTTAGCTCTTGTGGCAATTTCTCAAGACTCTCTAAGTTGATACAGTTAAGCTAGGAATATGTTGAGTATACATATGATCATTGAAAAGAAGCTCTATCTGTAACAATATAAGGCAAAGAAAGAAATATTTTTTTTTAATGATTTGTGTATTTTGATTCAAAATGATTTGTTACAATTTGTTTCTTGGGTTATTTTGATATGGTTGGCAATAATGTCACAAAGAACAGACATAATACATATATAGAAAGCTTGGCACAAAACTATTTTTGATATCAAAATCAATTCAAAATCTCTTTTCCCAAAGCCAACGTGTTTCTTTAGTAGATGTACATTATGAGAATATGATCTCATTCTGTTAAATCTGTAATGCTTTGCAATTTTAGTATCTCTAGCTCCTCAATATGATGATGGATAATGGGGCATGCTCTGGAAATGTTGATGCAAAAAGAGTATTATTGACAGGGACTCAAGATGATTACAGGTTTGTTCTTCCAAACATTGCATGTTTTGTGTTGGGAAGAATTTCCAAGATATTTGGCTTCACATTCTAATGCCATTGCTAATAGTCTTTATAGAAAACAATATTTGAAAGATATTTCAGAGATGGTATTGCATAGAGTTGAAGCATAAAGTTAACAAGGGTCCTCAAAGACGTTTACTCATTTCTATTATTTCACTCTGTCGACACAGATGACTGTTCAAATGTTTACAAAATTGATGGTTCTGGTGAATCCCAAAGAGATATGAAAAGAAAGAAGAAATCTAAATGAGGCTTGTCTAGAGAAAGAGAGTGTGAAGATTCAACAACAACATTTGTTAGTTATCATAACTCTTTATTACAGAAACTCAAATATCTTAGTAAAGAAGACAAGGTTACTATTTTACATGGAACTGGGCAACTTCTGAGTATATAAATTGATTTAATAAATTTAAGCAGAGGCATTGTTTTGAAAACTAACAACTTTCATCAATACAAAGGGGATGTTTACAGTGATAGAGCATAAGTTCCTGTGCTCATTGAAAGAACACCAAGAGACGAGTTACTCAAGGTAACAAATTGCTACTTTTATTTATTTTGTTTCATTTTATCCCAGAAATGCAAGTTGGGTTTTAGAATGCATCAAAACACATTTGTGCAAACAACTCCCAAAATTACAATTGCAATGGATGATAGTGATAGTGTAATGGACACTAATAGTCAAAACACCAAAAAACACCAGCAAGTAAATGCAAGTAGGGTTTCATACTGCTTTAAGGCATTCTTATACTTTGATTATAAATTCATATTTTAAACTACTTTTAGTATTATCTATTTGAATTTCTTGTTGAAATGTGAAGGTTTCATCTGTGTTTGATAGGAATTATGTAGAAACCCTCTTGTCCATTTTACTTCATGCATGTGAGCCCTGTAAAGTTTGTATATTTTTGATTACTGCAAAGCGGTCCCATAAAGAGAGCTTTGGAACCAAAATTATGTCTTGACGTGTGCGATAATGAGAGCTTTGGAACAATGAGTCGACAGTGTGTTGCTTTGAGCTTTTTCGTTGTCATCAAAGCATAAAGGATAGAGGGATTTTGTTAAAAGTCGTGGTTCTCTACAGGTTCTCACTATGCATTTTAACTATATTGCTTTTTTTGCATCAAGCCTAAAGAACCACTGTAAATATGGTTTCCAAACAGATCTAAATCAATCAATTTAAATAAAAAAAGGTTTCTAAGTACACTAAATAGTTGAACTATAAAGCATCATTACTTCAAGCTATAACAAAAGTGCACACAAGCACACAAAAGCAAATTCAACTATGAAATCATCTAACCAAGATTTTTTTGCTATTACTATGATTAACAATTCAACTCAATTGACTCATCAGTCAAACAACTTGATCTATCACTGACGTAACTTGTTTCAGAGCTATCTTGTTAATTTGATTAGTTAATTTCATTAACGAGTAAAAGATAGAATTGACTTAATTGGCATGAGTCAAGTGTAAGATTGACTTATTTGTTAATTGACTTTGATTAATGTATTGAAGAAAGATGAAACAAACTAAATTGATATGAGCGAAATGTGAGATGGACTTATTAGCTAATACGCCACATATACTGTGACATTTGAGCTTTCAAGAAATAATAGAAAAAGCAATAGAATAAACAGATGACTTGAACATAGACAAAGGAATACAATTAATATGGAAAACTATAGCTTATGCATAAAGATGGACACAGTTGAATATTTGTAGCACAAGAAACACAAAGGAAGATGTCGACACAGGTTTTGCAATTTCAAGAAATTCTTTTTTTGCATATGAATGCCCATGATTGGTTTAATTGATTTGGTGAATAAAGATGATTTATAATTAACTATAATCAACTATTCAAGAAAACTGATCTATCAATGAACTAGTTTCATTGATTGGTCAAGTAACTTGATTTACAGTTAACTTGATCAACTATTTAGTTAATTTGCTTCAAAGTTTGCGAAAAGCTCTTTCAACAAATAATTCTCTGCATAACTTGCAATCATTACACACCAAGAGCCAATATTTCTTCGAGGAATTCTGTCAAACAGTTTACATGTTTTTCTTGTGCTTCCATATTTTGTATCCATATTCATGACAACATTTCAAACCATAATATCTATCATAATTCCACGTCCTATCATGCTTAGATGAATGTACATATCCTGTTGTAAAGCTCCTATTTGATTAAAAGCATACAAAATGCTCAAAGAGATTGTGTAATCTAGCTCTACGTCTGTGAATGTGAATAGGAAAGATTGATTCAATTGATTTGGAGGATAAGGATGACTAATAATTAACTATGACTAACCACTTAACACAATTAATTCATTAGTCAATTAGCTTGATTTATTGCTGAAACAAAAGTAACTTGATATACAGTTAACTTGATCAACTATTTAGTTAATTTGCATCAAAGTTTGCAAAAAGCTCTTTCAACAAATAATTCTCTGGATAACTTGCAATCATTACACACCAAGAGCCAACATTTCTTCGAGGAATTCTGTCAAACAGTTTGCATGTTTTTCTTGTGCTTCCATATTTTGTATGCATATTCATGACAACATTTCAAACCATAATATTTGTCAGAATTCCATGTCTTATGATGCTTAGATGAATGTACATATCCTGTTCTAAAGCTCCTATTTTATTAAAAGCATACAAAATGCTCAGAGAGATTGTGTAATCTAGCTCTACGTCTGTGAATGTGAATAGGCAAGATTGATTCAACTGATTTGGAGGATAAAGATGACTAATAATTAACTATGACTAACCACTCAACACAATTAATTCATTAGTCAATTTGCTTGATTTATTGCTAAATTAACTTGTTTGAAAGCTATGATGTTAACCCAACTAGCTAATATGCCACATAGGCTATGACATTTGAGATTCAAATAAGTCTCATGGAAACAAATCTGCCATCATGTTAAAGCTACATAAACATTGATGTTCCAAATCCATGGGGTCATTCTATTTCCATTTTCCCAAGTTCATTTCATTCCATTATCCAACACTAATTATTAAATGTTTAAACCAGCTACATGCAAACAGAAATCACAACTCATAGCATCCATATACACCTATGCACAAGTACATGTTATCCAACATATTAACACACACATGGTTTTCTAGTGCTAGTTTGTTAATTGCCTTTGATCAACAGTTCAAATGTACACAAGGATAATTGTAATTATTTCTTTGTTTTAATTATTATGTACTTACAGACTAATTAGCAGCTGCCTAATTATTTAACTATCCTTGTACACATTTGACCCATCAATCATAGTTAATTAATAAATTTGATTCCACTTGTTTACTCATAGTATTTGTATGCAATTTTCTTGGGAAGTCTTCAAAAAGAGTATTACTCACACACCAATAAGGATTCTCATTTGTAACCTCCCTATCCAAATCATGTTCATTAAATAAGATATTGTGACATACATTAATTCGATGTATCTCATCATCTTTCTTATCAGGATGCCAACAACCTTGATTTGTATTTGTCCTTGAGTGTATCTGGATACCATGAATTATGGATTCTACTTGCATTTGGCTTGATTGCACAAGTAATAGTAAGTGCTACATAATGGTAGAAATCTCAACTCATAGCATCCATATACACCTATGCACAGATACATGTTATCCAACACATTAACACGTACATGGTTTTCTAGTGCTAGTTTGTTAATTGCCTTTGATTAATAGTTCAAATGTACACAAGGATAATTGTAATTATTTCTTTCTTTTAATTGCTATGTACTTAAAGAATAATTAGTAGTTGCCTGATTATTTAGATATGAGACGATACAAGGGTAAATGGGAAATATGAAATTGCCTAAATCAACATGAATGAAATGTGAGATAGAGCTCTTGGGTAATATGCTACATATACTGTGACATTTAAGCTTAAAAGAAGTCTCATGGCTGCAAGCCTGGTATCATGTACCCAAGTTAATTTCATTTGGCTGTCTAGCACTAACTATCAATTGTTTAATCAAACTTCATGCAACCAGAAATCACAACGCATGGTATCCTTATAGAATTATGCACAAATAGATACTGTCCACCATATTAACATGGACATAGTTTTCTATTGCTGCTTTGTTAATTGGCTTTGAGTTATAGGTGAAATGTGCACAAGGATAATCATAATTATTTCTTCCTTTTAAATGTTATGTATTTAAACACTAATTAACTGTTACCTAATTAATTAGATATGAGATGATAGAACAGTAAATGAGAACTAGATAGCACTAACTATCAATTGTTTAATCAAAATTCATGCAACCAGAAATCACAACGCATGGTATCCTTATAGAATTATGCACAAATATATACTGTCCACCATATTAACATGGACATAGTTTTCTATTGTTGCTTTGTTAATTGGCTTTGAGTTATAGGTGAAATGTGCACAAGGATAATTATAATTATTTCTTCGTTTTAAATGTTATGTATTTAAAAACTAATTAACTGTAACCTAATTAATTAGATATGAGATGATAGAAGAGTAAATGAGAACTAGAAACTAGATAAAAATGACAAAGTTAACATGTGAATATCAAGGTACATAGACTAAATACTCATTGCATTCCAAGGGACCACATATCATTGAGAAATCTTGTCAAACAGTTCACTTGCCCTGTCTATGCCTCCATATTTTGCATGTGTGCCTAGGACGAAAATAACCATGACATCTGATAATAGTAAAATTCCTCTATCCTTCATGCTTTGCTGACAACAAAAAGTCTCAAAGCAATTCTAGAGTTTGCATTCGCTTCTCTAAATTGGATTTGCTTGACAGTTTCCAAAGCATTTTCAACACATTGTCCTTACATTCCTCTGAAGCTCTTTCTATGGAACGAGTTAAGAGCACATTGGCTCCAAAGCTCTCACTATGGGTGGGCTTTACAGATTGGACAAAAGGGTTTCTACATAATGCCTATGAAACCACATTTCATAACAAGTTCTACCTATTGTTCAATGCCAAACTAGCTGCCAATGAATAGAAAAAGCTTCAAAACTCTCAATTAACATGTGAAGGGCTAAGAAATATTGATCTGCCAACTAAATGGGGTCATTTTACTTCAATTATCTAACACTTATTCTTAATTGTTTAATCCAATCACATGCAACCAGAATTCAGAACAGCTAGCATCCATACACACCTATGCATAGATACATGCTCTCTAACATATTGATATGCATATGGTTTTCTACTCGCACAATCCTTGAAAATTATTTAGGTGCAAGCGCTAGTTTGTTAATTGACATTGATTGGTGGATAAAATGTACACATAGACACATAGCTCCACACATGCTTCAATGCATAGATGCATACATACATGCATGGATATACACATATATACACGTATACATATATGCATGATTACACACATACATCTATATATGCATCCATGCATCCATGGATGTATATATCCATGTATTAATAGATCCCTTAAAATATGCATATATTCAGATGACCCCATCGAGTTGGGGAATGAATATTTATTTGGCCTTTACCTGATAGCAATAAATCCTATAAATATGCATATATGCATGAAGACACATAGCCGTCAATGAATCTATGCATTTGCATTTTCATGAGCATTTTAAAACAAAAATGGTTCAGAAAGCTACTCCCATGGATTGCGAAAACAGGTAAATGCCAATTTTTCGATATAAAAAATAACTTACGAAATTGAGTTCATATATATAAAAAGCAATATGTTAACACGCTGAAGTATGACTGGCTGGCGCCATCCACAAAAAAGCATTTAAAGCAAATGCAATAGTAATCTGTTATATATACACATACATACATGGCAACATAGATACATGCATACATATATACATAATTACATGCACACATATATACATGCATATCTATATGCATGGATGCATAGAAAGACTATGTTTCATGGGATTGTTAAAGAGTTCACTTGCTTTCTATATGCTTCCATATTTTGCATGTGTGCCTATGAGGACAATAACTACAATATTTGACAATATTCCTCTATCCTTTATGACAACACATTGGTTCCAAAGCTCTCTTTATGGAACAACTGTGCAGCAATTGAAGATATATAATCCTAACTGGTCTCACATGCGCCAAGCACAATGGGCAAAAGGTTTTTTACATAATGCCTCCAAGACTTAGATGAATCCTTGGTATTTCAAGGAAAGATTCAAATGTATAACACTTAAAATGATCTAAACTATGATTTTATAATCAAAGTATCCAAATGCATTGCAACAATGCGAAACCCAACTTCCATTTAAGATGTAAAATGAAAGTAAACAGAAGGAAAAATGCATTTTCTTTAAAGTTTGTAAAGCAATTTCAACACATTGTCTAGCCATTGTCTAGAATATGGTTTTCTGTCAGCATACTCCTTGAACCTTCTTTAGCTTTGGCTGCTACTTTGTGAATTGACTTTGATTGAAAGGTGAAAATGTGAAATGTGGCCAAGGATAATTATACTTATTTCTCTCTTTTAATTGTTATATATTCAAAGACTAATTAGCAATCCAAACAACCTCTCCTTTAGTCAGATGCCATTCAATGCATTCATTTTGCATCAATGAATTATGTACCTTCAACCACTAGTTTTAATCAAAGTATGCATATGGATTTTGAATCAAACTCTATAAATAAAAAAAGACTATGTTTAAGTTATAAAGTGCAATCAGCCACCAAAGAAATTGATTGGATAATTATTGCATTTCTGATGTCATGTTATTGCAACAAAGATCTACTTTTGAACCCCAATTGCTTAATTTTTATGAACCATATAGCATATGCCATTCACAATACCCATTTGTAAAGATTGTCCTTGTAACAAAAAGCAACAATATGGCTACAAGTACAATCAATATAGTGAGAATCTTGAATTAACCTTTTTCTTTGTCTACTCTATGCAATTGTAAACAAAGGAGAAGGTTCATTCTAGAAACTCACCCTATACTCTTTTCTTGAAGAATTTGCCACAGTTGGACTGCTACACCACCTCTCTTCTTCCAATCAAAAGCATTGCACCATGTAATAAGCTTTCATTAGAAAACGAAGACCATTTATTTTTTTTTCTAAAAGAATAGCAATAAAGCTCAATGAAATGACCAAAATGCAACCAACTCCCAAAATTACAATTGCAATTTATAATGCTCCTACTGCGATCAATACTAATAGCCAAAACCAATAAAACACTAGCAAGCATTTTTTAGATTCAAGAGACACCAGTATAAATGTAAACCAGATTAACTACACAAACTATTTGCCATGGGTTCTTGTACCACAAATGTTCTAGCAATGAATTTAACTGCTCTTTTGCACGAAGTCTAAAATTATTTCATCAAGCAATATTACTTGACTGCTTTATGGGAACATGGCAATTAGAATTCTAAAACATATTTGACATAGTTTTTTATAACCCCAAGATACAATTTCCTAACTTCCCAAGTAGTCAGTCTAAGTTCTCCAATTACAAAATCTCAAATTATTGTTTGCTTGGTATCTTTGTTCCATGAATTTGATCGATAGGTAAAATGTGCACAAGGATAATTGTAATTTTTTCTTTCTCTTAATTACTATGTATTTAAAGACTAATTAATAGCCACCTAATTAATTAGTTATCTAATGATACAAGGATAAATGACAAATATGGAATTGACTACTTTGACATGAGTGAAATGTCACATGGACCTATTAGCTGACACGCTACATATATTGTGACTTTTCATTGCTTAATCCATCTACATGCAAGTACAAATCATAACCCATAATTAAAATATCCACAAGGATATTTATAATTATTTCTTTCTTTTTATTATTATGTATTTAAAGACTAATTAACAACCACCTACTTAATTAGATATCAGATGATAGAAGAGTGAATGAGAGCTACCAACTTGATAAAAATGCCAAAGTTAACATGTGAATATCAAGGTGTCCAGATTTAATACTCATTGCATTCCCCGGAAGTACATTTTCCTAAGGAGTTTTGTAAAACAGTTCATTTGCCTTATAAATGCTTGCGTATTTTACATGTCTGCCTATGAGAACAATAACCATGACATCTAACAAAATTTAAATACTTACTGACAGAAAATAGGTTTCTACTGCATTCTTTTGTCTATCTTTGTGCAAATGAAAATTTCCTACAAAATGCCACCTCCTATCTTTCTGCACGTCTGGCATGTATGCAGAACATGGAAGTATAGACAAGGCACGTGGTTTCTTCTATAACTGTAGGCTACACCAAACTAACAAACATCAATAAAATAAATGAAAAAGAACTGCTTCATTATATGTCTATCTGCTCTTCCCATTTATTGGAGCTGAGGCAGAGGTATATTAAATCTACCCAAATTTCAATCATTTTGCACCAATTTCAATGCACAATTCTCTTTTCAACAAATTTTTCTATGTAATTTTTTGCAAATTCTTTTGATTCAAAATGTATATAATCTATTAATGATATAGATTGAATCTTAGAAATGAGTTTAAAATTAAAAAAATTGGGATAAATGACAAGTACATGCCTGCATGGCTACCATAATAATTTTTCATAGCTCTCAAATGAGAATAACCTCAACCCTAGCTCATGGATTTCTTCAATGGTTTAAATGGTTGTAGCCCATTCAAACCATTACAGACTCTTTGGAAATTATGTTGTCTTACTCTAAAATACAATTATAAACTGACAGAGCATGACATGTGCTATTTTCAAGGTAAATACATGTTGTAGTTACAGTAGTTCTACAAAATGGCATCTATTTGAATGTCTAACAGTGTTTAATTATTTAAATATAGATTATTACTTCTTATATATATAATATTATCTTCAATGTATTTAATGTATGTGTTAAGTGTGAGTACAAGAGGAATGAAATGCAATCCTCCAAAGAAATTAATGGAGTAAGAGATAAGATTTAGCCATGTCTTCATTAATCATAGTTTTGATAGAAGATTTGATGGATTCCTAGATTTCTCAACATTACAAAAAGGATTATATACTTAGACTTGTAAATGGAATATATTCGAGGGAAATTTCATTGTGGAAAAATCCACCCAGTAAGTTTTGTTCCAGGATTGATTCTTTTTGCGGGTTATAACTACCTATTGTTGTATTAGTTTCCCATTTTTTCTTCTACAAATGAATGAATATATAAACAAATAATCATATATATTATTATGTATTTAAAGACTAATTAACAGCCACCTACTTAATTAGATATCAGATGATAGAAGAGTAAATGAGAGCTACCAACTCAATAAAAATGCCAAAGTTAACATGTGAATATCAAGGTGTCTAGATTTAATACTCATTGCATTCCCCGGAAGCACATTTTCCTAAGAAGTTTTGTAAAACAGTTCACTTGCCTTATAAATGCTTGCGAATTTTACATGTCTACCTATAAGAACAATAACCACGACATCTAACAAAATTTAAATACTTGCTGACAAAAAATAGGTTTCTACTGCATTCTTTTGTCTATCTCTGTGCAAATGAAAATTTGTGTTCTGCTATAGTAAATTCTCTAGTGCATTAGGTACTTTAAAGCACACTTTTTTGGATGTTGCTCTTGTTCCAGGTTTTTTTCTTTTTGTGGGTTATAACTACCTACTGTTGTATTAGTTTCCCATTTTTTCTTCTACAAATGAATGATTATATAAACAAATAATCATATATAATAGTTTTTGTTTGACAAGTTTTGTCAAACAGTTCACCTGTTTTCTGTATCTCCCATTATTTTCATTTATGCCTACGAGGACAATAACCATGACTTTTAACAAAATCCCTCTATCCTTTATGCTTTGATGACAACGGAAAAGCTCAAAGCAACACACTGCCGACTCATTGTTCCAAAGCTCTCATTATCGCACAGGTTGAGACAATTTTGGTTCCAAAGCTCTTTTTTATGGGACCGCTTTGCAGTAATAAAAAATATACAAACTTTACAGGGCTCACATGCATGAAGTAAAATGGACAAGAGGGTTTCTACATAATTCCTATCGAAGGCAGATGAAACCTTCTCATTTCAACAAGAAATTCAAATAGATAATACTAAAATTAGTTTAAAATACGAATTTATAATCAAAGTATAAGAATGCCTTAAAGCACTATGAAACCCTACTTGCATTTCTCGTATCAAATAGATGAAAACAGCGAAAAGTTACCTCTTCCGACCTCAAGCAACTCGTTTCTTGCTGTCCAGTGTGCAATTCTGCAATTACAAAATCTCTTGCTCGGCCACACAATAAACCACTATGAAATACAGCTTCCTTATGCACTTTAATGTAATGAAACTCTAAAAATTAACAAATTATCACCTCAAGTAACTTGTTTCTAGGTCTGGACTCTACAACTATAACATCTCCTGCTCAGTCGCTACAAACTCTTCCCTAGAACACGTGCTTATAGAACACAAAAACAACACAAGCAAAGCAAATGAAATGAATAGCAAGTAGCTTAACTCTATATTAAATGACCTAAGTACCTGGGCCACACGTGGCCACCAAGCCATTCCAACACCTTCACCTCAAGCCAGATGCCATTTAATGCATTTAATTTGCATTCATGCATTACGTACGTCTACCCGCCAGTTTTATAAACTATGCCTTTGCTTAAATTTATTTAATCAATCTATGCGCTCGCATTTTCCTCATATTTTAATGCATTTAATCTACATTCATGGATTACGTACCTCTAGCCGCCAGTTTTTAAACTATGCCTTTGCTTAAATTTATTTAATCAATTTATGCGTTCGCATTTTCCCAAATTTTTAAAACGAAAATGATTTATAAAGCTACTCGGATGAATAGAAAAATAGATAAATGCGAATTTTCCAATATAAAAAATAGCTCTCCAAATTCAAACTATACAAAAAAATAAGTAATATGTCAAATGCCGAAATGTGATTGGCCGACGCTGCCCGAGAAAAGCATTCTGGGCGAATGCAATAGTTTTCCTGCCTGGCGGCAGGAACTAAAAAAAACAACCTTTTGTCGTCAGAGATGAATGTGATCATAGCCATGTGAATGTCGGAGGAATCTTGAATAAGACAATCGGCAGCATATTAAAAGATTGAGCCTTAAAAAGTGAGTCACCACCTTTGATCAATTCAAAATAATTTAGCTCAGCAATAATGGTGTTTCTCACTTTGATAATCTCTATACATAAAATGAAATAAAAGAAATTATTAAAAAAAATTGATTAAAATAAAATAATATTAGATAATAGAATAATAAAATTTTAAAATAGATAAGAATAATTCAATATTTTTAATTAATTTAAAGATTTTAGAGAATAATTGATAATGATAATGAATTCTTAATGTGTTTTTTATTATAATAGTAAATAAAAATATAATAAAAATGTGTCTCTCTATTGACGTCTTTTACAAATCTTTTTCTAAAGATAAGTATGCTAGCTTAAATAATTGTCTCAAAACTAAAGATGAATTAAACAAGTGTTCGTAGTGGGGAGCACCTGCCTTTACATTTCTATTATATGTTATATTACATTACATTAAATTACATTATATTATATTATAAATAATGGTATATAATATAATACAAATATATTTATTTATTTGTTTAAATCACTGCTAAGGGGCAACACCTTGAACACTTTTGATTGGAGCTATGAACTAGTGAGGCCACATTCGAGGGACCTCATCCCCACGATTCCAAACTGCCACCACCATATCCACTGTTGCCTCCACAATATCCATTGTTGTTGCCACCATATCCACCACCGTTACTTCCTTTGTTGACCCCACTGTTTCTATCTCCCTGCAACATTCCCACTCTCCACTGTGGGATTCAAACCTTAGATAGCTCAACTACTGCCCTTACAATTTAACCATTGCACATCAGGGTCAACCCCCATAATACAAAAAAATTTATTACTACTATTACTACACCATTATATTATATTTGGGGAGAAACTCCCAACTTAAAGTTGCACCATGAGTGAGTTGAGCACTACAATCAATTACTACCACGTGGAGGATAGTTTGGAGAAATTTTTTAATACTCCGAATTGAAAAACATAAAATTATTTGAATTTGAAATTAAACCTATATTGAATCTTGAATTCTAAGTGTAATAAAAATTTATGCAAGCTTGAATTGAAAGTCAGTCTATTAAAATAAGAAAGACTATTATTATTAGGGAGGGGGAGAGAGAGAGAGAGAGATTTTTCATGCACGATGGTTTTCAAATAGTTGTCAAACATGAAAGAAAAATTGAATATTTTCAACTATAGTTATTGTTTGACAAGTGTGATTATCTCTTCATGGGGCAACATTCTTTCATAGTGTAACTTGGAAAGGAATTTGGTTTATGAAGTTGTGTTGATGGCATGAGGGGACATGCCTCAAAGCATGATAAGGCTTTCAATATGATCTAGAAATTTGAGAATTTTTTTATAATGGGCTTGATCCTAGATAAGGTTTCGAGAACCATGTCAAAACTTGAAGCAATGCTCATAAACATCTCTTTTGCCTCAAAGGGGCTGTTTTGAAACCATGGGTGGAGACAAATAAGGTTTTATATTGAACTCTACACAAGTACATAAAATTATATTGTTGTGTTATGAATGTTCTAACATTAAATACATGATGTAGGGTAGACCCATAATAGTGGGTTACAATTTTTCACATGAAGAAAAATTTGAAATGCCCATCAAAAATTTTAAAATGGCTTGGGGGTTCAAATGAACCCCCCTTTCAAATGAACCCCCACCTTCTAATGAACCCCCCTTTCTAATGAACTCCCACTTGCACCATACAAAGGGTGTTCATTTGAACCCCCCTCCTAATAAGGGGGTTCGAATGAACCCACCCTTTTTCCACCTTCCCCTCCAACATTTCAAAATTTATATAGTTTTTTGACTATCAAAGCCTAGGAAGGAGGTGCAAATGGATTCAACTTGATAAATCAAGTTGAAGAACTATAGTGCTCAAAACGTGCTCTCCAAAAACTATAAATGTAATATATATTTTTTTTTACTTTTTATTTTATTTTATAGTTTTACTAAACATAGGTTTTTCATTGAACATCAAATTCAACGAAATTTTTTTTATGGAAAAATAGTAAATTTGAGGAAAAAAATATTAAAAATTATATATGCACTAGGTATTGATGTCCTTGTTCCAACAAAAAGAAAAAATTGAATTTCAATACACACCAAAAAAGTTATGTTGGTCAAAGTGCACCTATGTCTAAATTGTAATTGTTTTGACTTCAAAACTTAATTAAAAGAAAATATTGAACAAAGCATTATGAAACAAAATGAAAGCACTAGATACTAGTATTACCAACCTAAATTCAAAAGAATCAAAATTTTATCCTTTTATAAAAAAAATTATGCAAGTCAAAATACACACCACTTTTTAAAAATGTTGTTTACTATTAAAAACTAGTTATCAAGGGAGACACAACAAAATTACAATTATTATTATTTTTTTCTAAAAATACATTTAAAATCTATAGATAAAATCTCACAAATCACTAGTTTACATCATTTTCAAATTCATAATAGTTTATCTACTATAGGTGTTAGAAAGTGAAGTTTTTTATGAAAATGTTGATTTCAATGTCAAGTTTGGCCAAAATGTGTAACCCATTATTATGGGATGGCCCTGTATATAGTCACGACTCTTGAGAACACTGTATGTTCAATATAAAACAAAATTAAAATATAGAGAACACATTCTAACATGCAATTGATGAGAACTAATAAAAGTATGAAGGGAAATTTATAGGGTGTAGTTAGGGAGCATTAGAGAGAGGATTTAAGGCATTGTATAGTGTAGAAGAGCTTATTGAAGGCAGGTGTAAGGTGTGTTTTTGGTCTTATAATGTATAAAAGATAAATTTTAGTGATTTAGGCTTAATTTCATAAAAAACATTTAGGTGTTTGTTAAAATAATTTTTTTTGCATTGTTTGTAATATTTTTAGGGCTAAAACAAGATACAAATAGCTTGGGTACAAGGATTTTTATGGTCTAGACAATGTTTTACCTAAAATTGGAGATTCCAAGCTAGGGAACATCAATCTCGAGTAGTTCTAGAAGAGATTGAATGTCTAGAATAAGTCTCCAGTTACACAAGAGCTAATAGATAGTGGTTTTTTGTAGGTCGATGGCTTTTCTGTGGTGGTACAATGCACAAATCTAGTTTTGGAATGTATTAATCATTATGATGCTTCAACTCAAGAGGCAAAAATTATAGATAACATAGTAATTTCTAGGTTGGATGCTGAATATTTTAGCAAGATGTTGAGATTGCCACAAAGAGAGGTATTTTGGGAGCTTGACACTATAATTGCTTATCAAAATTTTACCGAGAAGAAAGCTGTGTGTCATAATAAAATATCAAGGTAGTGGATCATAGTGCCTAAAAGGATAAAATCATAATTATCAAGAAAGCTAAATATATCACATTTTGTAGAGGAGATTTCAAATATAATTATGGTCTTACATAGACTGGTTGGTAATGAAGGTGCTCATCACTTTGAGGAATAGATGTATATGTTCATTATGGTTGTCACTCATGAAGAGAAATACATAGATTAAGGAACTATAATAAGTGAAAAGATTCATTGTCAAAATACCTAGTTTCATTTGCATTAGGTCTTTTTACATGTTATCCTATTTTTAATATGCTATTGTTCGCATGAGAGCTTGGACAAGGTTAGTTACATTTTTTGGAAAATTTCTTGTTTGATCATTTGTTTTAGTACTATGTAGAATACAAATAAGATGAGAATGCATAGCTACCTAGACAATTGATGATAGTTGGTATAACGACATTGCGATAAAAAAACAATGTATTACACTAACATTCCCCCCTTATTACATTGTTCCTACAACTATATCCCCTAAAATATCTTATTCACTTTGCCAAGGGACCCCCCCTTAAGGCTTACATATAACAAAACTTCCCAAATACAAAAAAATTATATGTTTTTTAGAATATTTTCCTTTTGAAGAAACAAATCTTGAATCAGGCGAGCTCCTCCAAGTTGCCTCATAACCCTCGAAAAGGTGAAGATTTGAGCTGAATTCCCAAGTTCTTCCTCCCATGAACCTTCTAAATTATAGACCATAGTTATTGGAAAACCACCCTCCAAGTTGTCTTCTCGACACTCATAAAGGTATAACCCTTGGTCTAGACCATAATTACGAGACATCCATTCATATTGAGCTCTACACCAAACCCCTTACTTGTCTCCAAAAATAAAACTTCACAATATGTGTACTCTTCAAATTTGTTAGCAACAACAAGGAAAAGTGAAAAATTAAAACAAAAAATGATTCTCATGCAAAGAATCATCTCAAAGTGAGAAGTTAACTTGAGATGATGGAAATTCTTCCATCCTATAGTCCCACCAACCTCCAATATGATCTTGTTACACTTTATCCATTTTATATCCAAGAAAAGTCTTTTGAGGCCTCATCAGTAATAGCAAAGATGGCCCCAATTTGAGTGACATTTATAATGTTCTTTACTACAGCTAGAAGATCAACAACTTGTAGCTCAACATTTTCAACAGTGAAACCAATTGTGGGAATGGAAGTAACGATAACATCAAGTTTCAACTTGTATAAAATAGTAGTCTTACCACCATCTAGACCCGTCATCAAAATGTGCATCTTCTTCTTGAGATTAAAAAGATTTTCAAAACAAATATGATGCAATGAGTCTTCTACATAAGAGTGTTCCTTCTGCAAACCAACTAAATAATAACAACTAAATTTGTTGCAATAGTATTCCCATATAATAATTTTATAGTTCTCACCTACCTTCACTCTCTCAAGCTTGTGGCACTTCTGTAGATCTAGCAAATGACTCATAGCTTCTTTATGATAGTGGGAATTTTCCATACTCCATTCCCATGCCTTCATTATGACAACAGGTACTTGTCATACTCCATTCTTCAAGTGCTTGAGACAAACTCCCACATCATACATACTTTATTTCAAATCAGCTTTAAGAGATGGAATAAAGTAGAAATTGAAAAAAATATAAATATCCTTTCAAGAATAACCTATACAAATCTCTAATGGTTCTTTATTTTCACCAAATTTTAGTGTTCATCACATGGTTTCCATTGATTCCCATAAATATTTCAAATCATAGTGTTCTAAATGGAACTATAAATCCTCTTACTAAAATAAAGTTGACTCCATCTGAATTTTGTTGAAAGATGACTGCATGCCCTCAAAACACCTTAAATCTAGAAAGCATCTTTCAAAAGTGCCCAGGCATTGGTCACTACAAGTCACACATGCTAGTCAAAATTACATGCCAAGCTTCATTCTGATCACATAGGCACCAGATTTGCAAGTGCTCTTTCATTCACACAACCTAGAACAACCCAATGATTCACCTGGGAAGTTACCAACATAGAGGGTGACAAAGTTTTAGGGGAAATTATTTGCCATAACAAATCACTACTTCCATAGATCTATCCCAGGCATGATTTACACAAACTATCGATCTCTTCAGCCATTATAGACCCAAATGCAATCAACATATTACTATCTATGCCATGCCTCCAAATGTCCTTCTTCCCTCTCATGCTAACCATGTTCTTCCTGGTAGAAAAAAAAACACAAAGACAAAAATATATAGAGATAGAGAATGCTACAACATAAAACACACTATATTCATTAATTTGATTGATTCTAAAAAGGCTACAACTTGATTAAATAGATACATTACAATAGCCTTACAAGGAAACTTCTATTCATCTCTATCTGAAATAGAAAAGACTAAAACAAATTATAAGATTGGTTTGGTAGATTCTAATATAAACTACAAAAACTACAGGAGAAATTAGAAACTTCCTTCCAACACCCCCCCTTAATTTCGACTGCATATGCTTCAACATTTTCATTCTTCATTTTTTTTGTTAAAAGGATAAGATTGTCTTAGGATTTTTCTAAAAAGAGTTTTTTCCAAAAAATAGAAACAATTTAAAATTGTTCAAGTTCAAAAGATAGATTTTTCTAGAAATTAGAAATAGCTAAAAACTATCCAAGAAAAGGAAAATTCTAGTTTTAGAATTCTCTAGAATATTAGAAGTTTCTAAGACCAACTTTAAATATGCAACTGTTCATGTTGCAAATGTAATGGTGATTGTATATTGTTGGATTGAATACAATAAAGCTAGAATTATTTTTCAGCTATTCCTCTTTCTAATAGTTTATTTGCTTTGTTTATTGTTATTATTTTTTATAGTGTTTTGGGCCTGTTTTTACATGGCATCAAAGCAGAGTTCAACTAGAAATATATTGCTAGAAGTGGTTTGTTAGCAGGATTGATGTATTGTTGGAGTGATATTTGGTTGCAGGGCTATTATATTGTTGGATTAATATTTGTTTGAATAATGATTTTTTTTGTGGCTAACATGGGCTCTACAAATGAAGTATTGCCAATATTTGATGGAAGTGGTTTTGCAGATTGGAAGATTGCAGTCAAGAATGCTTTGAGAGAAAATGCTCTATGGAGGATAGTGAATAAAGAAATTGGAGAACCCCAAACTGAAAAAGAAAAAGAGTTCTGGAAATGCAAGTTGGAGCAAGCTAGAGGTATTATTGGTAAAGCTTTAAGCCCCAATCTCAATAGAAGATTTGTTGATATTGATAATCCAATAGAGCTATGGGAGAATTTAGAAAAATATTATAAAGATGCAGATATTGCTAGCATGTTTAGTATAGAAGAAAAATTGATGAACTTAGATCCATCTGATTTTGAAAAAATGACTAATTACTTCAATGAAGTTACTTTTTTAAATGCTTAACTGAAGAAAATAAGTGCTGAATATTGATTACAATGGTTGAAAGTAAGCTTCCCTAGCCATGCAAGGTATTTAAGTAATCAAGGGAAAGGGTTCTTCAACTAAATCTCAATACCCAGGTAGCAAGCTTTTGATGAATTTTGCATGTTTGTTTTAGATGAAGAAGTTTAGCTTATTAAAGAAGGATACATTAAGAAGAATCATTCACATGCAACTAAAAGTAAATTTTCTAGAAATGATGGATAGAAGAATTGGAAAGGAAATAATAAATTTTGAAATAATGAAGGTTCTAACCATTTTTCTAGAAATGATGGTGCAAAAAAACAAGTTGGAAGAAAACCCATTATTTACAGGTATTGTGTAGGTGAGAATCACATGGAGAAATTTTGTTTGAAGAAGAGGGACAATGAAAGACATCAATACAAGCCAAAGCAAGAAAGGTTTAAGGATGGAAAGAAGGATAGACATAGCTTCGTATCCATCTCCCTAAAAAGGCAAGATAAATCAAATGAAGAGGTAATTGCTACACCCGAGAGTAAAACTAGTGTTAAGGGGGAATACTTTGCTTCAGATTCTAATAAATAATGGATTTTATATTTAGGGGCATCATCTCACATGACTGGGGATACATCTTTTTTTATTAATTTTTATGAAGGGAAGAATTCAGATCAAGAAATTACTATTGGCAATAAAATGAAACTTTCAGTTTTAGGAATAGGGACTGTGAATGTAACAAATGGGTCTTTGAAAAATGTTCTAGTGGTTGAAGGATTAGGGGTGAATCTTATTTTAGTATATAAAATTGTTCAAGCTGGATATGAGTTTGTTGTCACTATTGATCAAGTTATTGTTAGAAATAGAAAAGAACCAAGCAATATAATTGCTATTGGTAGAGTTGATCATGAGGAGAGTCTATTTAAATTTGTGGGGTTTGTTGATGATGAATACACACTCATGTTTGTATTGCTTAGATTGATTATATGTCAAAACTTTGGCATGCTAGACTTGGACATATAAATTATAGAAAATTACAAGACATGATTAGAATGGATATGGTTAAAGGATTAACAAAAAATTCAGCTTCTAAAGGTGTTTTTGAAGGAGGTGTGTTAGGGAAGCATCATCAAGATCCTTTTGATTCAAGTAAAGCATGGAGAGCTAATCATCTGTTGCAACTCATTCATAGTGATTTATGTGAACCAGGTTATCCTTTACTTTCAGGTGCCAGGTACCTTCTCACTTCTATTGATGATTATAGTAGGAGAGTATGGGTTTATTTTCTTGAAAGGAAAAAATGAAGTATTTGAAGTTTTTCAAAAGTTTAAGGCATTAGTTGAAAATCGAGGCAGAAAAAGAATTAAATGCTTAAGGATTGATAATGGGGGTGAATATTTTAATTATGCATTTGAGTCATTTTGTGAAAATTATGATATTAAGACGCAAAGAACAATTCCTTAGACTCCTCAACAAAATGGAGTGGCTGAACAAATGAATAGAATTCTTCTAGAAATGGCTCATTGTATGTTGCATTTTAAAAGCTTGCATAATAAATTTTGGGGTTTGGTTGTTTCTTGTGCTGCACATATTGTGAATAGAATTCCTACTAAAGCCCTCAAATATGTTACTCCTGAAGAAGCATGGAGTGGACGCAAGCCTCATGTTGGGTATTTTAAAGTATTTTGGTGTATTGCTTGGGCACACATGTTCCTAATGAAAAGAGGGAAAAGTTAGAACCAAATAGTCAAAGTGTTTGTTTATGGGTTATAGTGAAGAATCAAAGGATTACATGTTATATGATTTGACAACAAACAAGGTCTTTGTTAGTAGAGATGTGAATTTTGATGAGCATTCACAACTTACAGCCACTTCTTCTCACTCTACAACAACAAATGCTTCTCATTTTTCTGATATTTTAGAAAGAAATGGAGACTACATTGATGAGGATGAGGTTTGCACTACTAATACTATTAAGAATAAAACAACTAATGCTTGTAATCAACCATTTTATGCACGTAGTGATGATGAAGAAGATGATTTTTTAGCTAGACAAAAGACAAGGAGTGTTGAAGAAATATATAGGAAAGGATCAAATATCCATGGAAGGAATGGTAGTGCTTGCATGGATAAATTATTACAAGTAAATGACCCAAACTCATATGAGCAAGCTAGACAAAAGAAAGAATGGGAGCAAGCCATGAAAGAGGAATATAATGCATTGTTAGCGAATAAAAATTAGGGATATGTGCCACATCCCCAATATAAGAATGTTATTGGTTGCAAATGGACTTACGAAACAAAATTTAAATCAAATGGTGCTATAGAAAAATTCAAGGCTAGATTGGTTGCTAAGGGGTTCAATCAAAAAGAGGGTGTTGATTATGAAGAAACATTTGCTCCTACCACTAAAATGAATACAATTAGAATTATTCTTTCTTTGGCTGCAAGTCTTGGGTGGCATGTTCATCAAATGGATGTAAAAAATGCTTCTTAAAAGGATATTTATATGAAGAAATATATATGGATTAGCCACCTGGTTTTATAGATAAAAAACATCCTAACTTTGTTTGCAGATTAAAGAAGTCACTTTATGGACTTAAACAAGCACCAAGAGTATGGAATGAGGAGATTGAAAAGTATTTTCAGCTTCATGGGTTTAAAAAATGTAATTCAGATCCAAATCTTTATGTGAAGAGAGTACAAAATGAAATTATTCTTGTTGCAGTTTATGTAGATGATTTACTCATTGTTGGACCGAATGTTGGGTTAATCAATGATTTCAAAAATTATCTTAAGAAGGCATTTCATATGAGTGATTTGGGTTCAAACTAAATTATTTTCTTGGCTTGCAAATTAGTAGGCTTCATGATGGGTTGTTTATCTCTGAAACAAAATATGCTTTAGATCTTTTAGAAAAAAATAAAATGCTTGAATGCAAGCCAACCCCTACTCCTTTCCAATCTGGAGTTAATCTTAGTAAGGAATGTACCTCCAAGAAGGTGGATGATGCTTTATATAGACAACTTGTTGGTAGCTTGGTTTATCTAACCCATTCTAGACCAAACATTTTTTTTACAGTCAATATGGTATCTAGATTTATGTAGGAACTGAAAGAAAGTCATTGGTTGGTTGCCAAGAGGATTTTTTGATACGTTCATGGAACCATTTACTATGGCATACATTATAGTTACAAGTCCTTAGTTTCTTTGATTGGCTTTACAAATTCAAATTGGGGAGGTGATATAGATGACATGAAATCTACTGGTGGTTATATTTTTTAGCTTGGGTCAAATCCAATTACATGGAGCAACCAAAAAAAAACTACTACATCATTGTCTTCATATGAAGCAGAATATATAGCAGCAAAAGAAGCAGGAAATGAAGAATTTTGGATTCAAAATATTTTATTTGAGCTTGGTTTTGCACAAAGTTCAGCTACTACTTTGAATTTTGATAATCAAAGTGCTATACAAGTTGCAAACAATCTTGTTTTCCATGCTAAAAAAAAGCACATTGAGATTGATGTTCATTATATTCAAGATCTTGTTCAAGCAAATTTTGTTAATCTCTAATTTTATCGAAGTGAAGAACAAGCAACTAATATGTTTACTAAGAGTATGATTGAGGCCAGATTTTTGAAATTACGAGGAATGCTTGGTATGCTAGAGGTGAACATTAAGGGGGGATAGTTTTATAATGTTCTCCTCTCCTTTGTATCCTTTTTGTAATATTCTAGCCAATCTTAAGGGGGATGTTAAAATGATAAGATTGTCTTAGGATTTTTCTAAAAAGAGAGTTTTCCAAAAAATAGAAACAATTTGAAATTGTTCAAGTTCAAAAGATAGATTTTTCTAGAAATTAGAAATAGCTAAAAGTTCTCCAAGAAAAGGAACATTCTAGTTTTAGAATTCTCTAGAATATTATAAGTTTCTAAAATCAACTTTAAATATGCAACTATTCATGTTGCAAATGTAATGGTGATTGTATATTGCTAGATTGAATACAATAAAGCTAGAATTATTTTTCAGCTATTACTCTCTCTAATATTTTATTTTCTCTATTTATTGTTATTTTTTTTTTGATGCAATGCTGAGATTCACAACTTGTAACTTGCCATTCTTTTGGCACAAAACGGGTTCACAAAATAGAAATCTTCTACCATGAGGCAAATTCAACTACACAACTTGAACAACATGGCTAATCATGACTCCAATGGTCCAAACACATAGCCAAACTTTGGCATGACTATAACTGGTGTAACTCATCCCATTCAACATCATTTGATGGCTTACAAAGACAAATGACAACATTTAATGAAACTTCCAATATGCATGGCCTCAAGCCTTCTAGGTCTCCACAAATGAACAATCCCTTGCTATTGGAATATGGATTCTAGTGTTGTCATTGATGGCAACTAAAGTCATTAATTTGGTCTACACTGTAGTATTTGACTATACTGAAAGATAGAGTGAAGAATAGGGTATCCAATTGAAGTTGAATTCATCAAGTGGTTTGCATTATCAGTTTAACAGTTTTGGTTATGGATATCAGGGAAGGTCATTGGATATATGAAATGTGTTATTCTTCAGTTTTGTGCTGTCACATCAAATGGTGTACTAGTTATGGGATCCGATCATTCGATTATCTGTTCATCAATATATGAAGGCTGACTAAGTGAATGTAAGGTGTTGCAGATGCTTAAGGCGAAATTGTTTGAAGTATTTTTGTGTTGGAGATATTGTTTTGGGTCCTAACTATGCTATGGTCGACTTTGATGGATACACATTAAATGTTATTCATGATTTGAGTCAACAGTTGGAAGATATTTTCTATTTTATTGAAGCTGACATATAGCGACTGAATTCTTGATAGTGGATATAAATGAGATTGGTTAATTCATTTTGGTGTGTGTGTGGTGTTCGATATGTGTGGATGTGTATTGTGAATATCAGAAGATCAGTTAACAAATTTTCATTTGTGCAGAAGAGGATTTTGTGAAGTGAATTCAGGCAAAGAAGAGAGAAGTGTAGAATTAGACAAAAGGTCAAGAATATGATCTATGAGCCTAATCGAAATAGTAATTAGGCATTTATAGATGCTATTTTCTCAGTTCAACCTTTTGATGTAATCCAAATCTTTTGTAAGGCAGTGATCCTTCCTAATTTTGAACAGTGAGCTCTAGGCAGTATTCCTGAATGCAAGTGCATTCCCCATTTTGTAAAACACTTATATTTTGAGTACTCAAATTGTGGATTGACCTCCACTATAGTTTTTCCCTTAATCGGGTTTCCACTTAAAAATCCTTTTGTTATGGTGTTGTGGCTTATTGTTCTATGTTCATGCATATTTATTTTGATTGAATGTTATAGAAACTTGAAGAGAGTAGATTAATAGTGTTAAAAATTGCACAACACTGATTCACCCCCCCTCTCAGTGTTGCTTGAGTCCAACAATTGGTAGCGGAGTTGAGTTCCTCAGAATAAGTTTTACAACTTGAGGTGGATCTTGGAATGTAATGGAATTTGGTAGTCTTGAGTAGCAACTTTTGGTGGCACTTGATGACCTTGATTAGTCTAAAGTAGAAGTCTAGGAATTGAGAGCAAATCTTAAGGATGCTGAGAAATTCATTCAACGTTGAAGGATCAGATTATTAAGTCTAGGGAAAAGAGAAAGGATCTTTGTGATCATATTAAGAAGAAAGAGAGCAAAAGCATGGATGATTCACTTGAATCAAACCTTGAAGGAAATAACTGAAGAATGTGAAAAGCTTGCTAGGGATAATGCTACCCTAAAGCATGAGATGGAGTCTATGGTGATGAAGATGACTAAGGAGATTGAAGAAAGAAAGCAGAAGAAGGAAAATCTTGTCTAGTCCCTAAAATAGAGATCTAATGAATGTAGCAGAATTAATGGAGAATTCATTCAGTTAGAGATTGAACTTCAACAATCTAGAAACAATGAAGAAGAGATTGAAAAACATATTGTTATTCCCAGGGATGAACTCACTACTATAAATGAATACAAGGAGAAGTTCAAGAGTAGCTCAGCTAAGCGCTATAAGCAGACTCAAGGATAGAAGAATGTAAATGATAAGTGAGGCCTTGGTTATGAGAAAGGATAAAGTTCTGAATTTGGAAAGAGGAATTTTAGGCAAGGAAATCTGATGAACACAACAAAAAGGGATATGGTAAGACAACCTAATGCTCAAAATTTTAATGGATACCATTTTCTTGCAATAAATTTGGTCATATGGCTGCTCAATGTAGAAGCAAAATGAAATTAAGTGATTCATCATTTTTCGGTCAGTGTTTCAATTGCAATAAGTTTGGTCACAAGTCAATTGAATGTGGAAATGTGTCAAACAACTTTGTTAATAGGAGTGTTAGATGTTATACTTGTGGAAGATTTTGGCATATTGCTAACTAGTGCAGATCAAGAAGAAATCAATGGAGTGACTAGTCTGAACAAGGAAATTTTGTGTGTTTTAATTGCAACAAATATGGTCACATTGCAAGATTCTATAGAAACAAGAATATGGATAGAAGAGGTGATGTGCACTAATGCCTGAATGTCTACCCATAATGATAACAACCCAAAACCTCAAATAATTCCATAATGAGGCTTATGGGGCATTCTAAGTGCACACTTAATCACTCATCAATTTTCCATAGAGGACTCCCTATTCAAATATGATTTTTTCTTTCTTTTATCCACCATTTATTGCATGCATAGCCTTGGGCAGCATTGAGCACTCATTTGCTTTAGCCAACTTCTTTGTCGAACTAAGTGGCTCTCCCAACTTTGTTATCTTCATCGATATATTATTTCCACCTGCCCAACTAGTCATGACACTCTTTAACACTCTCACCACCCCGCCACTTCATTGTTGACAACACAAGGATCCCTTCTCTATGATTGTACCACTTAGGAATAGTCGGGTGGATCTCATCTACAATAAGACCATCCATAGAATTATGAGGGTGGGGTGATGTTGAAGGATGTCATCACAGGTGCATGAGGTAGCTGCAAGGGGTGTTGGTCCCATAACAAAAAATGTCGTTGCAAGAACACGAGTGAGGATGGGTGGGAGACTGATGTTAGAATGCCATTGTGACCTTTGTGAAGGTGGATGACGTTGAAGGGGTTGAGGCCTGTAGCATATGAAGCCACCTTGAAGAGAACCCAACAATGACCATGGTGGGTTGCACATATAAGAATTTCATGAGAGTAAGTGTGCGGAAGGACGTCACATTGAATCCATTGATTCAGATGATAGCCCCTAACAAGGTGAAACCCGCATATCAACACCCACAGTTCAATTTAATAACTCGAAAGATAATGTCAATGAGAAGCGTTGATGTTGTTAGTCATTTCATCTTGCATTCTTCATTCTAAATTTCATATATGTGGATGATCAATGTGGCATTCATGTATTAAGTTACATCTAATCTAAGCCTGCTTAAGAAAACCCCTCTCAAATTGTGTTTCTCCTTGAGATGCCAAGAATGTGAGAGATCCATTGAAATCCAAAGACCTTTGGGCTGGCACACAATGTTGTTCTACTAGCACTATTTATTTTCTTCTTGGACTGGTGATTAGATTCCTGTCGTGTCCTACATTCTTAGACCATTTATTTAATGGTTGATGCCCCTTTAGCTACCTTGCTGATCTAAAGGTGTCTTACACCAAACCATTGATAGAACCAGTCACTCTACACTAGATGCTTATGAGATGCCTGTGATAAATTTTGAGCAATTATATGGACAACTTTCCAACATGCAATTGATCGGGTAGATGATTATATTCCTGTGAGAGGGCATGGTTCACTCCTCTTACTCACTTTTCCTCTTCTGTATGGTGCTAGCTATCACTTTATGTCTTGTGTTTGACATCCTTCACTTTTCGTTCATGATTTTATTACTTATTCTTGGCTACCTGCCATCTCTTAGGCAGTTTCTCTGTCAAATAAAGTTGCGGATCCTGCAAATGTGGCTACCACAGGTAGTGATTGGTGGGAAGACAAGATGGATAGGACACGAACAACAGCAGAGGCAATGATGGTGCCACGGGATGCATGACCCGTATGAGAGAAAGCCGAGAGCAATGGAGTGTGGGGAGATAGGATGCGATAGCCATCATGATCAATGACATTGGGCTAAGGGAAGCCTATGTTATGTTCCCTGCAAAATATACTTCGCTAGTCTATGAGTGTTTGATATTCTACGCATGGCACTGATCATTTGTGCATACCTCAATGCAACACCTCCTATATGAATCTTTCATGAGAATAAATCTAATATTTCAAAAGGTGATGCCTCCAATCAATGGCCAATGATTTAAAAAGAATGGCTTATTAAAAGGGCTTGCCAACACTGTTATTTACTCTCAAGCCACAACTATTCTTCCAATACCAACTTTAATAATCCTTCAAGCTTGGATACATTTGTTTTGGTGGGGTAGATGTGCATAATGGAGTATCTATATCCTCAACACAAAATTTTCCATTTGTTAACATTCTACCCTTTCTTACAATAGGCTCTCTCACCATTAGAGCATATATTTTGCTTAACCATAATGGTGGTGGCCGTTCTTAGTCCCAAAACACCTTAGTTTAGTAAATTCTCAAAGCATTGTTGAGGGACTTAGCATCAATGAGCATTTTATATATACAAAGATGATGCTTTAACAATGTGGAATATAATACATGGGATGATGTGGTGGCAAAGATACACATGAGAATTGACGAGGGGAGTTCCTATGAAAGGGACATCCATGAAGGCTGCAAGCCCCACAAAGGAAAAAGCCAATGAAAGGGTGAGTGTGAGCTGCGGTCACAAAAAATCTGTTTGGAAATGACCTTCAATCACAACATACGCGCAGTTGGAACCCGCAAAGGACAAGTATGCAGGGAAAATTTGTATCTGCAAGTTAACCTTCATGAAAGGACTTTGTTTCCCAAGATAATATCATCTGCTAACCTTAGATGGTGTATTAAGAGTGTATCAATTTAATTAGCATAGAAGGATTTTAGTTATGGACACTTTCGATCATCGACATATCTTCATTCGCATAGTCATATAAGTTAGACATATTATCATAAAGATCAGTGTTGCTCCATCCTTTTTATAATGGAAGTTCTATCCTTCTCACACCTTTCTTCTTGGAATTAATGCATGATCTTGAATTCAATGAATGATCACGGTGACTACATTCTGGTGCTACCCTTGAAATCATCATTGTGACATTAAATAATAGAGTGCGGAAGGCATGATGTGATAGGGTGCTAAAATGCAGAAGGTGTGGGCCAAGGCCTATTGAAGACTGAGGTTGTTATGCTCAAAAAAATTCCCATATGGGTAGTGGGGCCTGAATAGATGGTGTTCGATGCAGGCTAGAGAATGTAGGATGTTGCTTGAGGGTTGTCACCAAGAGAACGGTGAAGGACGGGGAGAGACCTGCAATGTGGGTTCTGCATGAGTGATGGCCACCGACAACCTTTTAAATATAATCACTTGAAACACTGAAAGGGAAAGTTTTTGGGGCTATAGAAGGCATAACTTAAAGTTGTCACGAGCTCTTACTCAACTTCTTTGTCCTACAGATTCTTCAATAACTACTAAAAAATCCTGAGCTTATCTTGAATAAACTTTGCAATGTCTTTAACCTTTCTTCGCTGTAGGGGAAATGTATGATCATTCAATGTGGGCTAATGATGAAAGAGGGTGGGGTGCCATGATTAATTTTTTTGCTAGGTGACAGGATGACAAGACTGGGCGCATCCCACCTGCAAGTCAGGATCAATCACGTCGTGTGGTACTTCGAGCTTCATTTACTATTCAATGGATATTGAATCTAGAATGTTAATTTTGTTTGAATCATTTTCAGCAGGTTTAATTGCTTTTAAGCTAAAATCATCATAGTTAGAATGGTTTATTAGATTTATTATAAAGTTTATTGGGTTAATCAAGATTTAGATGTTGTTGGTAGAAATTAAGTTTGATAATTATCTATTAGGTTAATGGAAGTAATGATGAAAACTTATGGAAAGATAAAATTGAAACTTGTTTGGAATTTATTCATGAAAATTAGTATTCATGTTTTCTACATTAATAATTATTTCTTTGCAATTTATTTTTGTTTTATATTTTTTGCATTTATTTTTCCAACAAATCTAAAAATAGATTTCTTTTGAAGTAAATTAGAACTAAAATTAGATTTTGAATTCTAGATTAAGAATTAAGTTAATTTTATTCTTTTCCATGAATCAATCTCAATCAAGTCAAGAAAAGTAAAAAATAAGTCAACAAAACTTTAAATTAGGAAATGAGATAGAATTAATCCTTAGGAATTAGTCGCTGAAGTTCAGCTCCTGAGAGCTCCTGAAGGAGTTAAAACGAAACCTGAAGTCACTATTTACAACAAAACCCCTCAAAAATCCATGACAAAAATCCTTATTGCATACAACTCTGAGACACACCTGGTTCGATAATTAAATGACTAAATGATGCAAGTTGTGACATCAATGACCTTTCTCATCATGTTCTACACTTCATTCTTTACACATTGAATTTTTAATATATTTTTCAATTATTTTTGTGCATGTTATGTGATAAGTGTGCTCAATGATGAAGTTTTCTAGATGCATCAACTGTGAAAAATCACAAAAGAAAATTCAAAAAAATATATGAATTATAGTAATCACTCTCAAACATATTTCTACCAATCAATTTAAAAAAATACTAAATGCAACAAAAAATAGAGGGACGTACACCAAACACTATGCTATATTTTAGTGAGAAAAACAAGAACACCTTTTTGTGCATGAAATGTTTTTATTATGATAAAATTGGAAGGGCCAATACTCATTACAAGGTAGCCATAAAGGTAGACGATAGGATTCTCCCAAAAAGAGAGACCTCTAGAAGCAAGACTCATAAGAAGTGAGACAGAGTAGGACCACTAACAACCAAGATTTTGACTAGAGCAAGGAACTGGTTACAAAACAACTATTGAGAAAAAGAATTGTAGTAATAGAAGACCATCCCAAAACACATCTAGGAAAGAAAACTCCAATTTAAACCTAGAGAACACCACCTTGCACCAACAACCTCCAAGAAACAATTCCGTGACCTGTGAACAATTCCAAAAAATGGGCGGGTGCATGGAGATTGGTAGCCAATTTGTGGCCACTTTCAAAAAAAAGTTTTGAAAAGTCATAATGCAAGCGCGTTATAACACGCTTTCATTATAGCTTGGCGTGTCAAGCCAAAGGCTCGGCACAATGAGGCCATAACGTGAGAACATTATAACACACTCACGTTATGACATGTTAAAAGGAAATAAAAAAGTGAAAGTCATTCATTTTACATTTTGACTATTTTTTTGTTGTGCCTGTGGCCAAAACCCCCATTTTTTGCACTTGTGTTCTAGGAGGAGGAATTGTGCAAAAATATTCACTAAGGGTTTCTATTTCTTCACAAGGATGGTGTCATGATGAGGAGGAGGTGTGAAAGGTAAGGATTGTTTGCTTTTTGTTTTGAATTTGTTAGTTTTAAGTTGTATTTGATATATATATTTTTGAATTTGTAGGAAATGTAAATCAACCTGTAAACCCTCAAAATCCTCAACAAGAAGATCAATCAAATCCTCAAGAAAAAAATCAACCACAACAATAACCTCCTCCACCAATCACTAAACACCCTCCTGGCACTCAAAAAAAATTGATGAGTGAAATTGAGAACAACAAAAAGAAAATTGAGGATTTAGTTAGTAGGTTGAGTGATCCACATGGCTCAACCATAGAAAGAATGACCCTAGCAAGTTCATTGAAAGATATGTTAAAAAATGTAGATTCAATTAGCAAAAAAATAACTTGATGGAAAGATAGGAGGTAGGCGACTAGGGCTTATTATGTGGATAAACTATCATATAAAGATGTGAAGGATTTAAAAATTACAAAAGGCGATTTGTGCTCATTATTCACTAACCCACACACAAATCAAAATATTACCCTCAAAAAGAGGTTTCCTATTCATTGGTGCCACCATGAATAGATTAGCAACTATTTTTATGATAGGTGGTACATGGTCTTTGATTACCCACCGTGCAACAATTGTGAAGTCCCATAATATTTCCTCAGGAAACTATATAGTGAGTTCATATTGAACAAAATCCCAAATTATTTTGATATGGGGGACTTCTAGGGGAGAGTTTGGGGGTTGGCTCAGGATAGACCTGATGCATACCCGGATCCTATGCTGCAAGGGAGATGAGATCTTGCTAGGCCACCTCGTGAGAACGTTGTTATGCCTTCTGTCGTGAAGGAGAGTGTTGACATAGTGACATTGTAGGTGATCAACACTTTGACCCAGAGTGTCATCCATCATACTAGCCCTATTCTACAATGCCATCCAAGGGTGTCTTCAAGTGGTGGCCTTTAAACCCATATGTGTCAATCTTGTGGGGTGACTTGTTCATATGACCCCATCGACACTTAGGAGGCTGCTACGTAGGATCCATCTATAGCTATGGAGATGGAGAGGGCATTTGACATTTTGCATGAGGTGTATGGAATTGATAGTCAGGTAAAAGTTAGTATGTTCATTGAATTTAATTTATTAAATTTTGATTTTGAAATGCAAGATTAACTAGTTTAGTTTTATGATTTTAATAAAATTGTAGGTTCACAGTGTTGAGACTGGATACACCGACCCTCCACCTACTTATTTTTGCAGTACACCTATCGGTGGGGTATGTAACTAGTAAACAATTATAAATTTATTACATATTAATAACATTGTTTAATGAATGGTATTTTAATATGTGATTTTGGAAGTTGAATAGGCTAATATTGGAGGTTTCCAAGGAACACCTCCCAATGCCAGTGGATTTACTCAAACCTACATGCAGGTAATAGAATAAAGATTTTAACTAATGAGTTGTACTTAATAGATTTGTGTAGTTTATATTCATATCATTGATTACGTTGCATTTCACATCATTCAAACTCAAAGAATTACTTCACATTCCATAACTAATAACTAGATGTTTATAGATGACAAAATTTCAACTACAATATAGTTGTTTAGAAAGTCAACAAAGCAGTGATGTAATTAATTCACCATGAGACCACATTTCTTCAAGGAATTTCTTCAAACAACTCACCACCTTTTCTATGATACCACATTTTCCATACATGTGTAGCAAAGCATTTTATCAAACATTTTATCAAACTACTCACTTCCTTGCAGCTATGGCTAAAAGCCTAAAATAGGTGCTTTCCAACAAACTATGGATGTTTGGAAAAATATCTATCAAAGCATAATAGTAAGCAATAATTCCATAGAGAAGGCAATGAACTTTTTGAAGAAATTCCTGAAGGAAATGTGGTCTTATGGTGATGGAATTCCATGACGTTCATTTGTTTGTAATGGCATTCCATCACCATGAGACCTCATTTCTTTGAGGCATTTTTTCAAATAGTTCACTGCCTTCTCTATGCCACCACAATTGTCACACATGTTTATGAAAGAATTTGATCAAATGGTTCACCGAATTGCTGCTATGGGTAAAATCCTAAAAACATGTCCTTTCAAATAAGATATGGATAGGGAAAATATCAAGCATGAGAATAAAAAATATATACTTTAATAAGACATGGATTAGTATTGTAGTTTTTGTGATTGAATTATTTGTTGTTTTATTTTCAGTTGTTGCAAGCCGAAACACCCTGAATGTGATGAGGGAAATGGAGATCAGTGTTTCATCTGCTATACAATCCTTGATGGCTCTGGAAAGGGAGGTATGAGAAAAATTAGTAAATTTCAATTTACATCTATTGTTATAGATGTTTGTTAGTGAAAAATAAAACTATTATTGATTCATAGTTTAATTTCTATTTGGATGGTTTATACAGGGCTTGAGCATGCCTAAGCATGGGCGTGTGAATATTTCTCTCATGGAGAGAGATCATGAGATGGTGGTAAGTGATTATTTTGTTAAATATATCATTTTTTATAATGTAATTTCTATATATTAATGTCTTTACTTCTTATTGTAATAGTTAACACTTCACCATGAACTAAACACTATGAGGAGTAGTAGGAGCACTCCTCGAGTGCAACACAAATGAGTGACAAACCTATCGCCATCCGATCGACAAGAAAAGAGAAAGAATTTATTTCCAGAGCATGGAGAGCAATGAATTTTGATTCCAGAGCCCTTTGTTGTATGCCTAAATGGTATTTTTGTACATGTTTTGTATTGGATATATTTGGCATTGTATGCCTATATGGCATTCTCATAAGCCTATATGACTATTTTGTACCTACATTTCATACTTATATCAACATATATTGATGTATTCCTACATGGCTATTTGGTTAATACAAATATTTTCTATCAATGGTGTCATTTTTTTTACTCTAAATTGATGGTTCAATAGATATGAGTTATGTGTATTCAAGTGTATACTTTATAACTCACATGTGTTCCAATGTATAGTTTGCAACTTACGTGTTTTCATGTGTATACCTTGTGTTCATGCATATGCTTTGTATTGATTTGTGTATACTATGTATTCATGTGTATACTTCAAGGCTTACATGTTTTTGAGTACTTGTGGCCACTTATTCACATGTACATGTTTGACTTATTTAGGTGTATACTTATTAATTGGTTAGCCCTAACATTGATCATTGTTGTCCTTCATGGTTTGTCTTGAATATTAATTGATTGATGATAAACAACTTTATCTAAAAGAAAAAAAAAGTTTTCAATTGGTATTCTATGAAATGATTCATAAAAAGATTCCAATATATTTAATCCTTTGATTGGAGCAACTAAATTAAGCAAATAATACATAATCTTCACAACACTTGTAAAACATAATATTCAAAGTAGATGAAGTAGTTAACTTCTTGACACATTATCATACAAGCATTTATCTTCAATAGTATTTAAACATTTTCATAGCATAATCCTAATAGTGCAAAATGAATTGTTATGTTCTTGATGTGTCACCATATAAACACATTGAAAGATTTATATGTCAACTTTTTGCAATATTATTTCTTGTATACGAAATGGACTCAGGAGAAAAAGAGTTATAATTTATAATACAAATAAGAAATGGACTCAACTCTATCCTAGACCCTCTAATAGGTCTATTTAATAAAGCAACATGCTCTCAATCACTCCTCCAATTGGAAAACACCATTGGGCAACATTTACCAAATTATGCTGCCCATTGACTTTACCCACTTTTAGTCCCTCAAACCTCTCTTTTTCATTCAAAACCCCTCTATTCCCAATTAGGGCATCAAGCCATAACATACTTTTGACCTCCCTTGTCCTTGCAGACCGTTTGAACACATCAAACTCCACAACCTCACCCTATTTCCAACCTATTCTAACTTATTCTCAAGAAATTTTTTCTTTTCACCTCGTCTAGCCTTGCTTTTAAGGCCTAAATTTTGAATTTTGAACAGAGGAATCATTAGTAATCTCTTCCAATGCCTTTACCAATGCTATTTTCTTATTCATACTTACATAATTGACTCAAATGACCCCACACTAACTCAAAACTAAAAGAAAGATTACAAAATGGCCTATCATGGCCTTATTTGACATTATAATAACTAAAACCACTGAACTAGACCTTCTTCATCAAATGAAGGAACAAGGTGCTCTACACCAATGATCATACACTGTTATGTGGAATACTTAGACATCTCGACTGTCGTGTATATGTTTCTCTTTTCCATTGTTTTGCATGCCATCATAAGGGATCAAGCCGGTTGAACATAGCTCAGATCAATTCTATGTGTTTGAGTGTGAAAGAGGACCATGCCTATCATAAAAATACCTATTGTGAGGCATTGGAGTAGTTAGTTTGGTCACACAAATTGCAAAATGAAAGTTGCACCACTTTGCAACTTTACACTACTTCAATTTGACACTTTTTCCATCAAGTGAAAACTGGACACCACAGTAAAAATGACTCCGAGATAACAAAAATTGAGAGAGGTTATTGTAGAGGACGATGCAGCAGGTTTAGATAGAGATTTCTTGAAGTGTCATGATTTTTTGATTAATGTATCAAAGTTTGCTTATACACACTTTGGACCGCAAGGGATTGGTGAGTGAGCGTAGCTCAAAGCAGTGCACGCATGTTTGGATGTGAGAAGAGGGACCATACCTAGTATAAAACATACCTATTCTATATGCATTAGAATGAGTCTGTTTGGTCACCTGGGATTCCACAAATAGAAAGTTACCACTTTGCAACTTTTACACTGCTGCATTGACACTTTTTTTTTCCATCAAGGGGAATTTTATATGATGGGAAAACCACTGAATGGCAATGCAAGGAGACATTTTTATAGAGGGATGATGATGTATAATAGGATTAGATAAAGTTTCCCCATCATTATGGTATCAAATAACATGTTGGGAGGAATTTCTTCCTTTGGACCTTAAAGGGATCATCCGTTGAGCGTGGCTTCCGAACAATTCTGCATGTTTGAATTGTGAAAAGTAAATTCCTAAGTGTCAAAAGCATACTACCTATTCACGTATGTGTTGGAATATTCGTTTGGTCACAGAGTTATGAGCGAAAGTTGGATACTTTGCAACTTTACTTCCTTGCATTTGACACTTTTCAACAAGGTGAAAATCTATCGCCATGGGAAAACCACTCCTAGATAGCCAAAATCGAGAGAGTATTTTCTAGAGGGGCCCAACGCGATCCTATAGGATTAAATGAGAAGTTTCTAAGTATCATGGTATCCGAGTAACAACATGTTGAAGTTTGTAGCCATTTAGCACTTTGGACTCTTAAGGGAATCAATCGGTTGAGCATTAGCTTGGAGGCGATTATTGTGTTTGGGTGTGAAGAGGGAAAATTCTAATAATAATATACCTATTAGGATGTGTTGGAAGGCGGTCTGTTTGGTCAACGAGTTCTTGAAAAGTTGCACCACTTTGCAACTGCCGCTGCTGCATCAGTGAAAATCTTATCCTGGAAAAGGCTCCCACTCTGAAATAATAAAAGCCGGAGGGTTTTGTAGAGGACCCAACATAATCATGGGATCATCTGAAGTTCTAAACATCGCAATGGTGGTAAAATTATGCTGAAGTTTGTAGCTATTTTGCGCTGGACTCATAAGGATTGATCAGGTTGAATGTAGCTGGAATGATTTCGCATGTTTAGGATTGTGAAAGAGGACCATATGAGTGTAAAAATGCCGACTGGATCGTTAGGATAGTCCATTTAGATCACCACAGGTTCTGTGAGAACAAAGGATTACACCACCGCGGCTGACGCGCCGGTAATCGCCATATGGGCTCCCACTCGAAAATGATGCGTCAGAGAGGCTTTTGTAGAGGGGCCCAAAAAATTATTATAGGATGAAACAATAATTTTCTAGGCATCATGGTATCTGAGTAACATGCTAAAGTTTGCAGCCATTTTGCACTTTGGACACTTAAGGAATCGATCTAGTTGAACGTAGCTCAAAGTGATTTTGCATGTTTGGGTGCGAAAGAGGACCATGCCTAGCATAAAAATACTTATTTAGATATGTTGGAATAGTCTGTTTGGTCACACGAGTTGCAGAACGAAAGTTGCACCACTTTGCAACTTTGCACTGCTTGTATTTGACACTTTTTCCATCAAGTAAAAATTTGCCACCACAGGGAAACCACTCCGAGATAGCCAAAAATAAGAGAGGTTTTTATAGAGGAACCTAACTTGATCATGTAGGATGAAATGAGAAGTTTCTAAGCATCATAGTATCCGAGTAACAACATGTTGAAGTTTGCAGCCATTTGATACTTTGGACTCTTGAGGAATTGATCCAGTTAAATGTAGCTCAGAGCGATTCCATGTGTTTGGGTGCAAAAGAGTACCATGCCTAGTGCAAAAATATCTATTCAAATGCATTGGAATAGTTCATTTGGTTACATGAGTTGCAAAATGAAATTTGCACCACTTTGCAACTTTGCACTGCTTGCATTTGACACTTTTTTCATCAAGTGAAAATCCACTGGCACAAGAAAACCGCTCCGAGATAGCAAAAACCAAGAGAGGTTTTTGTAGAGGTACCCAATGTGATCTTATAGGATCATACAAGAAGTTTCTGAGCATCACGGTATCCGAGTAACATCATGTTGAAGTTTGCAACCATTTTGCACTTTGGACTCTTAAGAGATCAAACAGTTAAGGAGTTCAAAAGGTAGTTAGATCTATTGGGAAAGTTTAGTTTGAAGTAGAAACATTATAAATATATTTTAAAGACTCGATGAGAGGGGGATCTTGAAGATTTGAAGCAATAAAAGTTGATTAGCATTGCTTTTTATCAGATTTTCTATATTTTTCCATTCTTTGCAGACTTGTACGATATCGTACAGGGGTGTTTTGACTTGCAAACTGTGGAAATATCTTATATCATGTGTTAAATTTCATTTGTAGAAGTTTTGAGAGTATTATTTTAAATTTGTGGAGTTTTATCTTAGATTTTCTTCATCTGCCATGTTAACCCTATTTTTGGGGTGTTCAAAGTCACATAAATGTAAATTTTTCCCATTCCACCCCCTGTGACTACTGTGATTGGTGGAATGGGATTTTTTTAGTTGGGAATAGTTGGTTTCAAGCTTTTTTTTGAAGGGGAGGTATTATATTGCGTTGGGTGTGATGCCCTAATGTGAAAATATGAGTTTTTCTCATGAAAAGTGGAGGTTTTGGTGGGCCAAAGTGATTTTTGTGAGAAGGCAGAATTATTTCATGTTTGATTAAGCTTGTTTAGACCAATTCAAACTTTTTTGAAGATGTTTTATATTTTCGGTAGATTGGGAAGTGACTTTTTCAATAAACCCCTAGGGTTTTGGCTAAAAAGTAGGGTTTTATGGATTACCCTTTGTACAGTCGTATGTCAAAGGTCTAATTGTGGTTTTGGAGGTTTTGACACATTTAAATTATTACCCCAAGGTTTGTTAGGGTTTGGATAAGTTTCAAGTATAGTTGCTTTGGAAAAAGAGGCTAATTAGAAGCCTATAATGGTGAAAAGGTGAAATTTGAGTGCTCTGGTTTGAAGTGATCATAGGTGGATTTTGAGTATGTCAAATTTTGTTCAAATGGGTCCCTGAAGAGGTTCATGTCATGGATTGATTAGGTGTCATTGAGATAATTTACCTGATTGATTTGATTCCTAGTGCTACAATGTCACACATACATTCAAGATTCTCTTTTACAATGTCACTCATACATTTGAGATTCTCTTTAAATTTCTACAACATAGGTGCTTATTATGAGGTTAAATTCAATTGAGTAAATTGAGATTCCCTCGCTAAGCTTCACACAATCTTTTATAATGGCTTCAAATCAGAATTGAGATTTCTCAAGATCATCAAAATAAGGATGTTGCATTGCTTTTTTGGCTAAGATTCTCTTTGATGGCTCATAAATCAACATTTTTTGCAACAAGAGACCAATCAATTTTTAGTAGTTCACTTAAAAATACACAAAGGGTATGTGCAGGATCATCATAGAAAAAATAGACCCTTAAGTGGTGAAAAATTCAGAAAAATCAGAGTTAGGCAACTTGACATAAAAATTTGAAAAAGTTATCTATATTATTTCAAAAATATGTAAGGATAAAATCTATAGCAAATTGAAATTTGGTGAAAATTTGAAATTTCAATGCAATAGTACTTAAATTTCAAGGAAAAAATAAGAAGTAGGTGTCTGTTTGACCACCCTAACCACAATAAAATGATAATATTTTTTTATAATATTTGAGATATAAGTAGATGACTCATGTCCCGATGTGATGCATTTTTTTTATAATTTTTTTCCAAGTAAATAATTAATTATGAAGTTTTTATTACAACTTTTACAAAATATAAAAACTCATATGTCTGACTACCTTAACTTGGTCAAAACTTCATGAAATTCATTTATATTTTAACCCTATATAATGCAAAGCATAGAATGTGAAACATGTTTTGAATTCAAAAAATGTGATACCGTTTGAAAGCTATAGATGTTTTTCAATCATCCTATCAATCATAACTTTAGTCATAATTTAAATAGAAAATGAATAATAATTATTTATTAATTTCAAAGTAAAGCATAATTTATATTTGTGGAAAGTTGAGAATCTCATTTAAAAACCCTTTTCGTTTCATCAATTTTGGGTAAAAAAAAAGTTGTCAGCCACATACCCTACACATACCCATCATATCACCACTTTTTGGCCCATCATGATTCTGCACATACCCATAAAAGAGAAAAAAAGAGAGCATCCAAAATGGAAATGAAATGAAAATAGATGGAAGGCACTTAGAGATAGGCATGCAAGTCTCTCAACTTAGTCACTCCTGGTCATACATCTTCACTGCGAGTTCCAAGATACCTATTGCACACAACACCTCTCATGAATAGAGTAAGTTGAAATTTGAGATGCTCTTATAATGTCTACATCATAGCTGCTCATGATAAGGTTAACTTCAAATGAATAACTTGAAATTCCCTCACCAAGCTTTGCACACACTTTTGTAATGGCTTAAAATCATGATTGAGATTTGTCAAGATCATCAAAATAAGGATGTTGCATTGCTTTTTTGGCTGAAATTCTCTTGGATGTCTCATAAATCTGCATTTTCTGCAAGGGGACACCAATCAATTTGTAGTAGGTTACTTATAAGTAGGAAAAGTAAAAGAAGATGATAGCATTTCCATCAAACAAATTTATGCACATACAAGTATAAATTAATAAGAACCGATGTGCATACTTACAAATTAATCCAACGAACCATCTGGGTCTGCTCTTCTCTTATATTGTGTCCAATATTGCTTCGTGGTCAGACTTACAGACCTTCCATAAGACCTTGTTAAAGGTCTACCCCCATATTTGGTCAAACAAAAATTGGATGCCATGACAAGGTTCAAGTAATGAAGAATCTTACAATGCATGTCAAAGTCCTGAAACAACCAATGTTTAACACTCTTATGTGGGTACCTTCTAAGCCACATTCCAGTAACAACAACTGAGCCTATAGGGTATTCAATGTTTTCTCCATCTATAACTGGGGCCTCCAATTTCTTTTTGGCTTCAAAACAATGACACAAGTAATAGTCTGTTCCCTCTTCGTTGTTTTCATCTGCAATAACTACATAAACTTTCCTTGCATTGATATGTGTAGCAAATCTCTCAAAATTAGTCAACATTACAAATGCACTGCAAAGTAATATAACAATATGGAATTTCAAAAACTAAGCGAGTAGATGTATTACCTGGTTGAACTAAATCTGATACATATTCAAAGTCAACCAATGATTCCATCTATGTTAGTTCCAATTCTGTCAGAGGGCGATACGTGTGAAGTGAGTTGAGATAACTTGTTAACCATTTGTCAACCCACTCCCCTAACTCACAATCATTCTAGGCTTGCATTGTACATGAAGATTAAAAGCATGCCATCTTCCATGTATGAATACTCCATGAACCTGCACTTGAGCTAAGGAAAGAGTGTAGCTCACTCGATCCTATTAGTGTACAAAAATCCTCATATGGTGCAATGTAGTGGAGTGTTGGCTACCATTCTGCCCCTACCTTCTCAAACCTACCCTATTGGCAAGCTAGTGGAGTGTTGGCAAGCTAGCCCACTCACCAGCTTGACAATGTGGTAGGGTTGAGAAGGTAAGGGCAGCATATTCCCATTTCTATGAGGCATACGTTGCCCCTACCTTCTCAACCCTATTGCATTGGCAAGCTAGTGGAGTGTTAGCAAGCTATCTCACTCACTACATCACCATGGCACCCTATTTCTATGAGGCATACACTACCCCTACCTTCTCAACCCTACTGCATTGGCAAGCTATTGAGTGAGCTAGCTTTCCAATGTGGTAGGGTTGAGAAGGTAGGGCAATGTATGCCTAATAGAAATGGGTTGTCATGGTGATGTAATCATCATGACACCTCATTTCGATGAGGCATACACTACCCCTACCAATCACCATGAAACCCCATTTCTATGAGGCATATGTTGCCCCTACCATGTCAACCATTTTTGAGACTAGCCTGAACACATAGTTTTAAGGTTTGAAAGTCATTTAAAATGGTGTTTTGACCCATTCCTCTCACTTTTATAACTCTAACTTGAAGAATGGGTCTGCAACATCATACCCCTCATGTGTTGTTACTCTTATGGACAGATCTTGTACTTGGTGTGTGTGGGTGATCAGTTCACCATTTGGCTTGTGCATTTTTTGGCTTTTGATTAGTTGCATAGATTTTCATATGTTGTTAGATGATACATTTTTATGGTGATTATTATATGTTTTTGTGGTTTCTTTAATTATATATGATGATGTTGTGAGTTTTATGCTGTTATATTTTTGGTGTGTTTACTTGTCTTCTTGGTGAAAGGAGAGAGTGGCATTTTTGCTTGCAAGTGCCCTGTCACCTACGGTTGTTTTCTATATATATAAACACGACATTTGTTTCTATGCAGGTCACGGTGTTGGGCTTTCAAAATAAACTCAACGGGATTGATGTTGAAAAAAAAGTGGTTATATGCTGTACTATGACTTTGGTTTCTATTGCAGGATGCATGTACAATAGATTAATTCCAATGATTTAAAGTGGAAACAATTAATTTTGCATCAAATAGTTTCTAAGATCTCGTATACGGGATTGTATAATGTCAATGAAATTTTAAGAAGATGCATTCCATATTAAAGGATTGGTTGTCTTTGTTTTATTTTTCTTCCTTAAAATGAAGTATATATATGTGAGTAAAAATGTTGAAATTTTAAAAGGTAAATCAATTTTTAATAACTGTTGAGTAGTGGAAAAATGTTTGAAAATTAATTGTCAAAGTATAGAATGTTTAATTGGGTAATAGAATTAACAACCTGGGTTATTTTGACTGTGTGACAATGATAACATTTTTTGTGTCTTTTGATTAAAATGAAAGTAACAGGGATATAGGTTTCTTTCCTATTTAAGTTTTTGATTTTGCTTTGAAATTCCTTCCTGTTATGAAATGAGCAAAGGTTGTTGTAGATCTGTGGAAAATTAGAATGTTCTTTTGCATGAATAACTACAACATCATGTAAATATCTTTTTTTAGAAAAATTTCATTTGGGCCTTAGAGAACCAGTTAAATAAAACTCTTGTGTTAGAAGCTCTGAGGAAACAGTAGAAACAAAGAACTTCTTAGATTTTAAATTCAAAACCCCACTGTTGAATAGAGGAAATTTAGAAAAAATTGTGTACTTAGTTGTCCTTTGGGGTTTGTGCAACAGGGTGTTACAACTTGGTATCAGAGCCAGGTTTGCAAACACTAGGTACTCTAGGTAGTTGAGTCCATTAGGCAACCTTGCATAACTCTTGGTCTTACATAACTTTATTGTTGTGCAGGATCATGCCTAGGAGGAGAGGTCATGGCTAAGGAAGAGGCCGAGGTGGTGGCCATGGGGCCAATCGCCAAAGTCCATCACTTCTGAGCTCACATGGTTTAGAGTAGGAGGAACTGTAAAGTTTCCAAAGTAATCCAATAGATGGTGGTGGTCATAATCCAGAGCAACCTAGTATAGGTGGTCAGTTGCAGAATTTTTTAGAGGAGTTACTGGGTCATCTAGGCCCTAGACAGGATGAGAATCAGAGGGTGGGTAGAGAAAGGGAGAGGTCCCCTAGACATGGAGAAAACACAGTTGATCAGGATGCAGTAGTGGCGGGTCATATGAGAGATCTACTTAGAGCACGACCTCCTACATTTGATGGATCTAGTGGGGGTCTTGAGGTAGAGACTTGGTTGATTGATTTGGATAGATGCTTTGCAATGCATCCCTATGGCAGTAACACTAGGGCTAGGTGCTCCATCATGCACCTTAGAGGCTTCACATCCACTTGGTGGAGACTTGAGGACAAAAATTGCACATTGACATCAGCATGGTTACTTGGGAATTATTTATGGAAAGGTTCAGGGCACGATTTCTTTCTAATCACTAGAGGCAGCAAAGAGCAGATGAATTCCATGAACTTAGGCAAATGGCAATGTCCGTGAACAATACAAGTGTCATTTTTACAAGCTTAAGCAATATGCAGGGATTGGAAATGATGAGGCAATGCTCATGTAACATTTTGTCAGGGGCTTAAATGTGCACATCAGTGGTGGAGTCAGGGTCTTTGAACCCAAGACAATGGAAATAGCTATTGAGAAAGGTTGCCTTGCGGAAGAAAACTTGGCTATGGCATCAGGGGGTCATACAAGCATACAAATTGGTAGTGCTTCAGCTTTAGGCTTTGGATCTCGAGGTGGACAACCTTAGGTTGTAGGGAGTTCTAGGAATTTTCGAGCACCCTTTAAGGGTGGTTCGCAGCAGCAGCAGCAGTCACAACCCAAACAAAAAAAACCACAATCACATTAGCGAGATAGATCTCAGAGCAAGAGGAATCGTAGCTGGCAGTGAGTTAGATAGGATCATTTTGTGCCACCTACTCAGAGTTCATAGTCGACACCCTCTAGGGGTAGTTTTTAGTAGTCGAGTGCACCATTTGGTGCTAGAGGTTTTAGATGCGATACAGTTTGTTTCTCTTGTGGGAAATAGGGGCATATTGCTAGACAATGCCCACAGAGGAGCACTACAGGATTTAGCCAGAGACCAGCTACATCTGAGCCAACAATGGGAGATGTAGGGAGAGAACATTGGGTATTTGCAATAGTGGACAATCGCCAAGCTAAACATCATGGAACTGTAATTGAGACATCAGGTGCGTTGAATGGTACTAGCATATCTATTCTCTTTGATTCAAGAGCATCAAATTCATTTATTTCTCCTTCAGTAGTGGAACATGGTAGATTGGTGGTAGCCAGGAAAGGGAGTAAGTGGTAGGTCAAATTGGCCTCCGAGGCAAAGGTTGTAGTTGAGTCACTAGTTCGGGGTTGTAATTTGAAAATTGGGTCACTCACAACTTCGGTGGATCTTCAAATCCCACCTCTTGGCTCTTATGATGTGGTTTTAGGTATGGATTGGTTGAATGCTCGCCGTGCCATAATTGATTGTCGACATAAGGTAGTGCACTGTGTGGATGATGTGGGTAACCAAGTTGAGATCATTTGTATTCAGAGACCTATCTCACTACGTCTGATCTCAGCTATGCAATTAAAAAGGTATCTTAGACAGGGTTGTCAGTTATATGCAGTGACAGTTGATGATTTGGACTCAAAAGAGAGTCAAGGGATTTCATTGGATGACTACCCCCTTCTTAAGGAATATTCTGATGTTTTTCCTAGTGACATCCCTGGGATGCCACCTAAGTGTGACATCAACTTCAGAATTGATCTTGTTCCTAGAGTTGAGCCTATTTCTCGAGCTCCATATTGTATGACAACACAAGAATTGCAGGAGCTTAGATTGCAGTTGGAGGAACTATTAGAGAAAGGGTTCATCCATCCTAGTGTTTCCCCTTGGGGAGCACCAGTCATATTTGTGAAAAAGAAGGATGGTTCACTTTGATTGTGTATAGACTATAGGCAACTCAACAAAGTGACAATTAAGAATCGGTATCCCTTTCCGAGAATTGATGACTTATTTGATCAAATAAAAGGAGCTCAAGTCTTCTAAAAAATTGATCTTAAGTTTGGCTATCATCAGTTGTGTATAGTTTAAGTAGATGTTCATAAGACTGCATTCCGTACTCACTATGGGCATTATGAATTTACTGTTATGCCATTTGGGTTAACTAATGCACCATTAGTGTTTATGAGCCTAATGAATGGAGTTTTCCGTACCTATTTGGATAGGTTCGTACTTGTATTTCTTGATGATATCTTAGTGTATTCTAAATCAATGGAGGAGCACGAGGAACATCTGAGGTAGGTATTACAATGTTTGAGAGACAATCAGCTATTTGCTAATTTGGCTAAGTGTGAGTTCTACAAGACAAAGGTGAAGTACTTGGGGAACATCATCTTAGGTGTAGGTATTATAGTGGATCCATCAAAGATCCAAGCTATTGTTGATTGGCCAGCACCCAAGAATGTTCCAGAGATTCAAAGTTTTATGGGTTTAGCAGGCTACTATCGGAGGTTTGTACAGGGTTTCTCTAGGATTGCATATCCTATTACTTCTCTTCAGAGGAAAGGGAAGAAGTTCATTTGGTCCGAGCAGTGTCAGACAACATTTGAGACCCTTAAGGATAGATTGACTAGTGTGCCAATATTGGCAGTTCCTAATCCTACTAAGGATTTCATGGTGTGCATGGATGCTTCTTTGGAGGGTTTGGGATCCATCTTGATGCAAGAGGGATGTGTAATTGCATATGAATCCCGCAAGCTCAAGGACCATGAGCTTAATTACCCCACTCATGACTTGGAGCTAGCCACAGTGGTTCATGCCCTTGTGAGGTGGAGACACTTCTTGTTGGGTCATAGGTTTGAGCTTCACAGTGATCATCATAGTTTGCAATACATTTTTAAACAACCAAATTTGAATGCTAGGCAGAGGAGGTGGATGGAATTCCTCTCTGAATAGGACTTTGAGGTCAAATATGTTCAAGGAAAGGAAAATGTAGTTGCAGATGCTTTGAGTCGGGGGAGACATGAGATTTCTACAGTGGCTCTTGAGGTAGATTTTAGGAGTCAAGTCCTCATAGTGCTTCCATCTGATAGTTGGTATCAGGAAGTGAAGTCAGAAATTGAGTCTGGTAGAGCTTTAGAAGGTAAATTTGTAGGATACTCTCTAGAGTCAGATGGTCTTCTAAGGTATATGGGTCACATTTATGTGCCTTCAGTTCAGGGTCTTCAGACTCTAATCATGACTGAGGCACATCGAGCTCCCTATTCTACTCACCCAGGAGTTAAGAAAATGTACAGAGATCTTTGGGCACTGTACTTTTGGGCTGGAATGAAGAGGGATATTGTAGATTTGGTAGCTAGATGCTTGGAGTGTCAAAGGGTCAAGGCAGAACATCATCATCCCGCAGGTCTATTATAGCTTCATCTCATTCCGAAATGGAAGTGGAACATAATTTCTATTGACTTTATTGTGGGATTGCCTATGACTTCTCGACGTATGACTTCTCGACGTCACAATGCTATCATGGTCACTGTTGACAGATTGACCAAAGTGGCACACTTTTCCCCAGTCCATTCATCTTACATGGCTTCATCAGTTGCTAGAATCTTCATGGAAGATATTATCTGCTTGCATGGTATTCCATGGAGAATTATATCCGACAGAGATCTAGTGTTCACATCTGCATTGTGGACATCATTGAAGCATGCCTTAGGAACACAGCTAAACTTCAGTTCTGCCTACCATCCTGAGACAGATGGAAAGATAGAGAGAGTAAATCAGGTTCTTGAGGACATGCTTTGTATGTACGTGATGGATCAACAGTCGCGCTAGGAGGAGTATTTTCATCTTGTGGAATTTGCCTATAATAATGGATTTCACAGCTCAATTGGCATGGCTCCCTTCCAGGCACTATATGGTCATCCTTGTAGGACCCCATTAAGTTGGGACCATCTTGATGATAGAGTTCTTCTTGGTCCCGAAATGCTTCAGGACATGGAACATCAGGTAGTTCGTATCAAAGAGCACCTTGTGGCAGCTCAAGATAGATAAAAGAAATATGCAGATGCACATAGAGTTGACCACCAGTTCTCTGTTGGTGATCATGTCTTCTTGAGAGTGTGACTGTGGAAGAGCCCAATCCGTTATGGAAAGGGTTCCAAGCTCACACCTCATTTTGTAGGTCCATTAGAAGTTTTGGAGAGGTTTGGCCCCATTGCTTATCACTTAGCATTGCCACCTAGTCTATTATGGATACACAATGTTTTTCATGTTTCTGTACTTAGGCCATATTTTTTGGATGTTACTCACGTACTTGATTGGAATGCTCTTCAGGTCGAGGATGGGAAACTAGCACTCAAGCCCGTGGTAGTGCTTCATCATCGAAGACTCGCCCTTAGGGGTAGAGATATTGAATAGGTGTGGGTTCAATGGGACCCGAATGATGAGACTTCAATGACATGGGAGGATGCATCCCGCATTAGAGAGGCCTATCCATACTTATTTAGTGGCTTCCAGGAGTAAGCCATATTCTAGGGGGGAGGATGTGATACCCCTCATGTTGTTGTTACTCTTATAGACAGATCTTGTACTTGGTTGTGTTGGTGATCAGTTCACCATTTTGGTTATGCATGGATTTATGGCTTGGTTGATTAGTTGCATGATATTTTTCATATGTTGTTAGATGATACATTTTATGGTGATTATGTTATATGACTTTTTGTGGTGTTCTTTAATAATATATATGATGATGTTGTGAGTTTTATGCTATTATATTGTTTGGTGTGTTTACTTGTGAGTCTTGGTGAAAGGACATAATGGCATCACTTGCTTGCAAGTGCCCTTTCACCCTGCGATTACCTTTCACACTGTGTTTTCTATGGAGATTTACATGCTTCATGATATTTGTTTCTATGCAGGATGCAGGTAAAAAGTCTCGATTCCACCTACTTCGGCAGGACAGGGCGAGCATCAAAATAAACTCAACGGGATTAATGTTGAAAAAAGGAGTGGTTAGGAAAGAATTCCCGTCCCAAGTCCGTCTACTATGAGTCTTTGGTTGTCTTTCTTTTATTTTTCTTTGAATGGGAATGTTTTAGTGTTGATTAATGTTTAGTTGTGATTTAATTAAATTTTGTTAAGTGAGACTTAATTAATTTTGTTAAGAGATGTTAGAGTTAACTATATTTAAATTGATTAAGTAATATTATTGTTTAAAAGGATTATTTAAATAAATGTTTATGTTGCTTTGTTATTGTCTTGAATGTTAATTTTCCATTGTATTTTTCTGTTAATCGAAATAGCTTCTAAGTTAAATTATTATTATTATTATTATTATTATTATTATTATTGGAAATAAGATAAATAAAATAGAGAAATATATATATGAATAAATTTGATTTAAAATTATTCATTTTTTCTTTTATTGGTTTTGTATGGGAGTAGTGGGAAAATGAATGCAGTCTATTGGGGAAATTATTCCCAGAAGAAAAAGAGGCATGGGTAACAAAAGTTCTTCACGGGGGGAAATTTTGGCTGTGTGATTGAATTTTGGTTTTGTTCTGATTGATTATTGGGGAAGGAATTTGGAAAAGGTTCGCAGGGTTTTCTTGGAATTTGATTTTGGTTGGAGGAGAAATTTTCTGGAAAGAGCTTTACGGTTGGAGGTTTCCGTGGCAAAGTTTGGTACAACTCTTACTTCTACAGCCTACAGGAAATAGGTTCTTTCCTTTTGTTTTTATTTTGCTTTAAATTCTTTCCTGTTATGAAAGATTGTCTGTTTTTCCAGAGGCTTGCCTATACTTCTGTAGGTATTAGAAGTTTCTTTTCTGTAGAAAACTTATTCCCGGCTGTAGAGATATGCCATTATAACATTGTTACTTCTGTAGAATATTTTCCTGTAGAAAAATTTCATGGCAAGTTTAGAGAACCAGTTAAATAAAATTCCGTGTTAGAAGCTCTGAGGAAACAAGTAGAAACAAAGAACTTCTGTAGATTTTAAATTCAAAACCCCGCTATTGAATAGAGGAAATTTAGAAAATTGTGTGCCTTAGTTGTCCTTTGGGGTTTGTGTGTGGGGTGTTACAGCATCACTAAAAAGGTGTGGGAATGTTGAGGTGTGTGTGTAGGGGAGGTCAAGAGTTGAGTTGGGAATGAAGCCCTAGAGTGAAATTTGGTGTTTTTCATGTGAATTTGAGAGGTTTTGACATGCTAAAGTGAGTATTGTGTTAGGGCAGCATTTTTTCTTATTGAATTGAGTTTGTGCAATCCATTTTAGACTTGTTTGAGGTGGTGGCATGTTTTGATAAGGTTGGGAAGTGTGGTTTCCAATAAGCCCTAGGTTATTTGGCTTAGAAAGAGGGTTTTTGGTTTTTGCATCTTGGTGGATAAATTTCTGAAAACTAATTTTGAATTCTTTGGTTTGAATATATATAAATTTTTTCCCACATGTGTTTGGAGGTTTTGGTCAAGTTTCAAGATATGTTTTTTTGCTAAAGTGTCCTAATTTGAGGCTTAGTTGGCATAGAAAGCCTGATTTGAGAAAGTTGTTACAAAGTAACCAATAGTGGTTTGTTGGCATGTGATTGTGTACCTTGAAGGGTCCTTGAAATGGTTCAAGTCTTGGTCTAAAAGAATCTTATTGAGAAGAAATACCTGATTGAATGAGTTGGCAATGCTACAAGGAAAAGTGTTGATTTGGTGAAAAGTGAAGAGTTTTGAGAGTTGTGACTTGTGAATTGTTGTTGTTGGTTAATTTTTTGTGTTTAGTTATGTTGTAGGACCTCCCCTAGTTGCATCACAATTCAAATTCTTGGTCCATGCTTCCATTTTGAGCCATGATTGCAAGATAGGCTTCACCTTTCTATCGCTGCTTAGCCTTCAATAAAAGGGGAATCTTCTAATAGTGTAGAAAGGGTTAGAATCCCCATGGCGGGTAAAAGACTAATCAAGAGAAAAATTTAAAATATATCACAAATAAAGAAAGTGATGAGGAATTAGGTTTAGTGAGGTAGGGTAGAAATAGAAGATGAAAACCAAAATAGTTTCTAAGATCTATCAATGTGGGAGGAGTATATATTCAATTTTTCGAGAAGAGGTGTATGAAAATTTGGTACCTAAGCGTGAGGCACTTGGTACTATGGTGTTCGAAAACAAACACGAATGAAATCTTCAAGAGTGGTATCACACTTCCATAATAAAGGATTGAGAAATGATGTTTTATTTTACTTCTTAAAATGTATGCCATAAATATGTGTATACAAATGTTGAAGCATACACAAGGTAAGTTAGTGATTAAATAATAAAATGCTCAAAGAGATGTGGTTTACAAATGCTTGGTGGAAAGGTGTGTATAGAATGGCATTAATTTAAAATGTGCGGTGACAACCTAAGGTTATAATGACAAACAAACAATGATCAACATGGAATATGTAAAATAACAAAAATGAAAGTAAGTCATAATAGAATGAAAGAAAATGTGTAAAGACTTTACATACCTAAAAAACCAGAGTTTCAAATGGAGGAGTTCAACCCGATTATGCAGCCTTAGAGCTTCTTCTTTCTTCAAAATCCTCAACAATTTAACTTTTTCAAAAGCTCGTTCCCCTCCAAACTTGAATTGTATATCAATTTTCAATGGAATTCAAACTTGAATTGATATTATATGTCTTTCAACATGAAAAATCTGCTATTTTATGCAAAAGGTGGTAGAAAGATCATTGGAAAGGTGGTGGAATGTGAAAAAAATGCATGCACTTCACAACATCATCGAAAGATACTTTTTTTTTTGGGCGATGCAAAACGGGGAGGAGAATATGAAGAATGTGGGCCTTGAGATCATGGGTATATTGAGTTTTTTTACATTTTGAGTGTAACACAAATACCCTTGCTATAACTGACATGTTATTTCTTCCTAAAATGACTATCTCTCTATTTCTTCAAAAAGCACTCGCATTATGTGAAAGTTGGTTTTTAATAGATTTCTTTTCTCTCTTTGTCTATACCCTATATACCTTGATTCTATCTATCTTCCCTCTACCCTTATACCCTAATTCTATCTCTCTCCCCTCTACCCTTATACCCTAATTCTATCTCTCTCCCCTCTACCCTCTACCC
>VDFB02116378.1:0-11701 GCA_007258455.2 Sequoia sempervirens | reverse complement strand
TCTAAGCCTATGACTTCAATATTCTTCATAATTCCTATTTTTCATGGTCATGATTAAATAATCTTAATTATTTAATTAATTCATCTTAACATTAATTCTTCTATTGATGAAATAATCTTAATTATTTAATTAATTCATCTTAACATTAATTCTTCTATTAATTAAATAGTCTTAATTATTTTATTAATTCACACTTTTCTTTATTCTATCTAATTCATTAAATAAACGCTTTTATTTAATTATGTTACTAATTAATTTTATTCCTTCTTTGTCAAATTAAATAAATTTATTTAATTTACTTTAATATATTTCAACTATAATTAAATAAATTCTTTTATTTATTTAATTAATTTTTCAATATCAAATCTTTGAATTAAATGGAATTATTTAATTCTATGAATTCTATTTTAACGCATTCCTTATATTTCTAGATAATTATGTGAGTTATCTAAGTATTCACTTTTACTCAACTCAAAAGATCTATTTCAAATCACCAAGTTAAATTCCTTGTTTTAATGTTCCAGTGGCATTCTCGAAAGCACTTCTTCACAAATCATTCAATCATCTAGTGCTAACTCAATTGTGTGTATATGCATATTAATTAAATATTCTTATTTAATTAATTAAACCTCGTGCATGCATTCGAACAAGAGTTGCTTTAATCAATCTCTATCTATGTCATGCAAAGATAATTCTTTTACTTTCAAATACTAAACTGGAAGATCAAATCATTTATTTAATCTTTAATTCTATTTCGAATTTATATCACTCATGTCATTACTAACTATTATCAGAATGCAGGACTAATCAGTCAATCTCAACCGTTCGTTGATCTTTCAATCTTGGCCTATTATTCGAATAATCAATTTTCTATAAATTGATCTATCATTCCTCATTCCAATCTCTCTTGTGAAATCTTATGACTTTTGAGAGCACTTAATCTTGAATCTTCGATGTTTTTGCTAATCACTATCTTAGACTATACTTGTACCACTACTAAAAATCTCGAGGGCAATTATACCACAATAGAAAATGAGAAGGGAAATTGGATAACCATGAAACAAGCATACATATTTAGGGACGTTTCTAATTTTAATTACGCTTTTTACTTTCCTTTGTTCTTTTGTTGCTTAACATTAATGTACTTAGAAATCTTAGATGTGTATTGCATGTTTGTTCTAATCTCTGCTCTTGTGCACTTTCAGTCATAATACTCAAGCAACCAAGCAATCATAAGCATTAGCATTATTATTTTAGTATCATCATAGCATCATGGCATCAGTAGATTTCATATCACGACAACATCATTAGTTTTTACTGTAGCTTCCATTTAGCAAGTTTCATGTCAGGATAGTTTATGGTAGCTCCATATCATCTAGGAATCATTATCCATCATCACAATCACAACATTTAGCATCCATTCCATTCTCTAGATAGGCATTTTAAACAGTTACGGTGCTTACAAATCCGAGATTTTCTGTAATTTGATAAATCTTTGGAGATAGGAGACAATGAGATGATTTCAAGCTTTTCTCTATTTTAAATTAGTTTAATTTGTGTTAAATCTTGATACAATGTTTCATTAAGAGGTGTATTTAATTGTATTTAGTTTTACATTTTCCACACTTACAATGTGATATCACAAAAAAAAAATTAAAAGAGGGTTGGATTACATAACATAAGAACCAAACATGATTGAGAGTTGTTTAAAATTAAAAAATACTGCAAATTTTATTAAGCTTAATTGTTTTAGAATGTTGTAAACCTTATGGATACTACCTTGAGTGTATTGAAAATTACTGCTAATGTGATTTAACTAGGATCCTGTTTGGCATGGTTTTATAAAAGCACATAAGATTAATCATGAACAAAATTGGGTACATGGCATCTTTACTATCAATGAAAAGGACGAGTAAATATCTAAATATGAAAAAATATTGCATAGACATAGAAATAAAAGTTAGTGCGCCACATATAGAACATAAATTATGAAGTAGATTTTATTTTTATTCTATAGCATATATTTAAGGCACACAACACGAGGCTCCTGAAGGAAGGATAGATCAATATATGAACATGGGAAAAAGGATTTCATGAGATGTATAAAGGATATGTTTGCTAGGCACATAATAAAATTATGTGATTTGATATCCTAATTTTATTCCAAGATATACTCTTATAGCACACACATTCACTCCTTAAACTAGTACTACTCTACATACTACATCTACCACTTCTCTCATTAGTTCCATCCCTACTCCTATTATTTTAATATACTCTACTTTCTAAGTTTTTTCCAAGTTGTACTCCTATTGTACACACATCCACTCCTACTTCAACCACTACTAGTCTACCTACTACATCTTCCACTCATTTCACTAGTGTCATCCTTAATTCTACCATTTTATCAACCATCATGACTAGATCCTATTCAATTCCATCCTCCATGCCTTTGTATACACCTCACTACATCTCTTCATCTATACTCTACCTTCACTTCATCCATTGCTCCATCCTTTCATATATCATTCCTACCCATCTCTTGAGATTGCAAAAAGATAATAAGAGATTATGAGAGATCTTGAGAAATTACAAAAATAGGGTTAGATTCATTAACATAAGTGTAGACACCTAAAATTAATCATTTGCATTTGCTCAATTTATCTTGATTTTTCCTATTCTTGTTTCATATATTAATTAAACAATTCTATTATTATCTAATTAATATTCACGTAATAATCCCACTATCCAATTACTCATCAATTTTTTTTTATTATTTTCTCCTAAAGTCTTACATATGGTAAATAATCATTCCTTAGTTATTTACCTAGCCTAATGTCCCCTTTCATCTAAAAATTAAATAAATATTTTCATTTATTTAATTTTCCTTTCTTAGGCATTCTTAATAATCCTCTTCTAATACCACATTATCTTGAATATCTATATAATCAAATGCACATGGCTTAATAAATGATTAAGTGAATATTTGACCACTCTAAATCCCCACAAATTCTACTTGTCCTCCCAAGTACCCTCAAGGTATAGGTCAACCTTAAATGCCCCAATTTTTAATTCTTCCATGTACCTTGGAAGCATGGACATATCTTCTTCTTTTTCATGAAAAGGAATTGTAAATTTCCCTTTGTACCCCATATGCATGGGTGGTGACAAAAACCACCTTTAAGGGGAACCTTTCATGGTACTCTATCCAAATCCCATCCATTGACTAACTCCCATGCAAAATATCATCCATTGGTACTCCAACAATATTGGAGCCTCCATTCTCACCCAACCAACACTTGCCACTTGTCACCCTCTCATTCTTGAGATATCTCAAGCAATCTTAGCCCTTGATCTCTCAAATTAATCTTAGCCCTCTATCAATTATGCCAAAAATCTATAAATGAAACCTCATCCAATCCATCTTCACAAACACCTTGGATGCAATGTTATTTTGTAGAATTTGTGAGCACACATCCAAACATCAATCAAGAAAAACCACTTAATTGCACAACTAAGGAGTCTAACATGGAGTATATTGCATATTTTATGTTTTAGATATATTTATTAATGCCCAATCTTGAGTGTTTGTAGCTAAATATATGTTTTTAATGTTAAATTAATTTTTCCACTCATTGCAAAATTTACCTAGACACATCTCTAGCACACCCAATGGGACTCACATCCCTAGTCCACTAACCAAATATCACTATTTTGTATTTTATATTGTTGCAAGTTTGGTTTGGTGGTTTTGTACTTGATCAGTGAAAGCACTCTATTCTTTGGTGAATTCATCTTGATTTTGATAGTTACACAAAAGGATAACTTAGCCATATTTTAGCCATGCTAAATCATTTTTTTTCATTTTATTGACTTTAGGCACTAGGTTTTTTTATAGGGAACTAATTTCATAGTGGTTTATGCTACTCAATTTCTCTTTTTATCCATCTTAATCAATTAACCCTCACTTTTATAATTTGAAATTGTTTTTTTTGTGTAGATAGCATATTTTGGCGAATTCATAGATAAATCAACAGAAGCATTCTATTATAATTTGGTAATTTCATAAATTTAGGGATTCAACTATTCTATTCATAGATCTATGAATCCACTATGTGTTTCAATGGTTTTGTCAAGTATAATAGTTTGATGCAATTTTTTAGATTTTTGTATTTTCTCCAGTTTAGTTCCAAATTTTTAGTAGTTTAATATTTATTTTTACTAGAGTAACCAACTAACTTCAACTTGCTTGTGAAAATATAATAGATTTTTTGTAGCCTACATTAATCCAAGACACTATATAAACAAAATACTAATGATATTTCTTGCAGCCTTGTGATTAAAGCATTACTTTTTTCTACTAAAGTAGGCACATTAAATTAAAGTAGAGGGTCAAAGAACTTGTTTGTCATGTTTTCAGTGCTCTCATAGAACTATGCTCTCTCCTCACACATTATTTTGATCTTGTATATAAAAAACCTTGAGTTGATCCAATTATTGTTGTGTTAATCCTAAGAGCACTAGCCATGTGTATGCTCCCTCCTCACACCTTAAGTAATCTTGGAGATCAAAAGCATCTAGTGACAATTTTCCTATAAGATCCATTCTTAGAGATTTCATCACCCCGAAGGAGAACCTCAACCACATGTTTTGATGAGGTATAAAAATGGGGAGAATGAAATTTGTACCTCATGGCCATCGTGGTGTTTGGTTGAGCCCAAAGATCCTCAATCCATCAAAAATGGGTGGTGAAGAATCTAGGAGGGACCTTCCTAGCTCAAGCATTTGTAGAAGGGGACTTTGTTCACAAATTGTGCCTCATTACCTAGTGTATATTGAGGACTCCTTAGACACCTCGTATTTTCCTAGCTTAAGACCATCGACCATTTTTCCTTATGGTGCACTATTGCTGGTGGGGGAAGTGCTCACTTGTATCTCCACATTTTGAGATAGAGCCTACTTTGGAAAGGCATGATCCTTCAAGCTAATGGGTGTAAGGTGGTACATTACCTTTTGTTCCCCATCTATCCGACTACATGGAAAATGGTATTGATGGGATTAATATCACCATTCTAGTTGAGTGAAGACATAAGCGGTCATCATGAGTCCACAAGGATTAATACAACCTACTTGATTAAATATAGGATTTGTTGCATGTTTGGAATGTCTTCAATGTGATATACAAGTGAATACCTTTACCCTATAGTACAACAACTATTCATCAAAGTTTTTTCGGTTTGATTTGAGTCAATTCATTCTGCCAAAATTTTGAACCAATTTGTGGATCTATCCCTTATTTTAGTAATTTCATCTAGGGTATGTGTAGGATGATCATGGAAAAATAGGCCCTTAAGGCAAAAATTCAAAAAATCTGTTAGGAAACTTGACTTAAAAATTTAAATAAGTTATCTATATTATTTCAAAAATATGTAAAGAGAATTTGTAGAAAATTGAATGTAGTTTCTATACTACTAGGTTTGTTTAAAAATAAATAAAATCTATTTGGTGAAAATTTGAAATTTCAATGCAATGGTACTTAAATTTTAGGTTAAAATAAGAAGTGGTGCTTCTGAATTACCTAACCATAATAAAATGATAATATTTTTTATAATATTTTATATATAAGTAGAGGACCTATGTCTAGATGTGATGCATATTTTTGTAATTTTTTCCCTAGGTAAATAATTAATTATGAATTTTTTATTACAACTTTTTAAAAATATAAAACTCATGTTTGACCACCTTAACTTGGTCAAAATTCATGAATTTAATTTTTTTGTTTTTAATCCTATAGTATGTGAAGCATAAAATGTGATGCATGTTTGGTTCAAAAAATGTGATACCATTTGAAAGTTATAGATGTTTTCAATTAGCCTATTGATTAGAATTTAGTCCCAATTCTAATAGAAAATGAATAATAATTATTTATTAAATTCAAATTAAAGTATAATTTGTATTGGTGGAAAGTTGAGAATCTCCTCTAAAACCTTTTTCGTTTCATCAATTTTGGGTAAAAAGTCTCAGTACCATACAAATACCCATAATATTGCCACTTTTGGGCCCATCATGATCCCTGCACATACCCTCTACCCTAAAATTATTTAAGATGTCCTAGAAACAAACTATCCAAAATTTTCAAACTCTGAATCAATGTATTTTTTATCCCTTTAGGGAATCTATCCTAATTTTTGGTGGTTTCATCAGATTATTGAATTTATTAGAATAGATGACACTCCCACACAATATAAAACTATCAAATTATCATTTGTAGGTCCTATCCATAGATCCATGAATCTATCTATTGGTGGGAAGATCCATTTACCCTAACTTGACCTACAATAAAATCATAAAAATCTTTTGAAATTTATTTCAGTAGTCCTAACCTTAGTTTGACAGATCCGTTCTATATTTCAATGGATTAATCTTACCCTTTTTATTGACCTATGCCAACACTCAAAATCTATAAAAATTTAGATCAATGGTCCTTATTGTGTTTCAATAGATCCAATCTATCTTTAATTGGTTCTATTTCCCATACAAAATTTGGAGAGCTAAAAATTTAGGGTCCAAAACATAGATATGGCTCCTCTAACTCTAAAATAGTATGCTTGATCATCCCATGGTATATCGTATTTAGACATAACACATCCATATTTCATCTCCAACATCAATCATCAACCCAAATATCACACCTCTCTTATCAAGGAAAAGGCTTCATCATCATCTATCTTTACACACACCATAAAAATTGATATTACATCTACTATCACAAATAAACCTTGACAACTAGAATCAAGATCTTAAATATTAAGAAACATATCACATAATAATTTCTTGAGAATGTAGCATATTTCAAGTTAGTAATCCATCAACCAAACTATTTCACCTTGATCCAAACTTATAGTTTGTATCCACACTCCTTTTCTTGAGAACTTATTGTATCTTTGAAAATAAGAAAACAATCATTGAATGAACTTCGTGCTTTAAGATCTTGACTATAGTTAAGAGGATATTATATAACTACCCATTTGTATATCACATTCCAACATAACATCCTTACAATTGAGAGACATCCAATTAGATATAATATTTCCACAATCGCACCCACACAAAACAAATTCATGCCCATCACACACTTTCAAGCTAAGAAATAAATGGAGCACCAATTGAATTTCTCCATAGAAATACCTAGATACAATTTAATATTTATTACTTGACTATAGGTCAAACATCAAACCAACCAAATCCAAATGAACAACTAAGTAAAAAAGAAATGGTAGCACAACCCAAATACTCACCTCGATTCTAATGATTCATGAATAAACCTAAGAACACAAACATGATTACAAAGGAGATATAATTAAAGAAATAAATTATCCTTGAGAAACTCATAAATCAAAGTGCAAAACTTGCCCCTAACTTTGACTTGTCAAAATTGGGAGACATTGTGAGGAAATAAACCCCTGAACCATCTTTCAAGAATGTATGGTGTAATCTCTATTCACAAGATCCCATCCTTTGTATTAACATATTGGTTCAACTTACACATAATAAACCTCATCCACCTTCATTTCATATCAAAGCCATCATAATTTTAGGTTATAATTTGATCTCCACTTCCTAAATCCAACTTAATATACCCACCATTCCCACTCAACCATTTACACCATAGACTATATCTCATGTTCCCAGTTCCACTCCTCATACCAATCCATCTATTCCTTTTTCCATTTCACTTATACCCTCTTCATTTAACCTAGTACCATGCCAACCTCCATCCACACACCATGTCCTTGTTTCATCTTATGTTCCTCAACCATCCTCTTTAAATATCATTCTATTCATATATCACCTCATCTCTTTCTTCTTACACGCCTCAACCATTTTCCACTTATATTCCCCAAGACTCTTATTAAATTTCATAACCATCTTCTATCTACATCAACAAGCCTCTTCCTATTATGTACCACAAGTTTTCACATCATACATTCCTCAAATATAACATATATCCAATGCCTCAAATTCACATCAAACAACCCAACCATATTCCACTTCCTATCTTTGTTCCTTCCAATACATTACACCACCATCCAACCCATAATATTTCAACCTCCAACCTCATGTCCAATACACTACACAACCAAGTGAACCTATCAATAAAATATGACAAGTAGGAACTACCCCATCAATAACATTTGATCATCAAGAATGAGAAGACATGAAACTTTCCATAAATAATTTACAAGAAGGTATCACAAAGAAATATTATAATTTTGAATTGTGTCCATACCCATTTGATCAGTCCATATCAATGGTAGCTTTTCTTGAATAGTTTGAAATAAATTTTTTTAACAAGTACAAAGGGAAAGGTGACCCCAAAGACCGCGTTAAATAATTATTTATGAATTCCTCCAAGAAGTCACATACAATTATTAGTATCTCCTTCATTTGTTTCCTCGTAGCTTAGGTAGACAAGCCTTGGAATGATTCATGCATTTTCCCCAAGAGTTCATTTCATTCTTTGTAGACCTATTTGAAAATTTTGTTTCTCATTTATCTCATAACATTGAGCATGATGTCACCATGTTAGATCTTTTTAATACTAAATAATGTAATCATGAGAGATTTTTGGCTTATTTATAATGCTAGAGAGGAATTTCTAGTTGCCTTCCTTATACCATGCCTGAGAAACAAATCATCAATATTTTCATCCAAAACTTGAACCAAGAGATGTCATTTTACCTATAGGTAGGTTGTTCCTCCAAATTTTATAAGATAATAGAAAAGAGGGTAACCATTGAAAATTCCCTTATAGCCAAAGGCTTAGTCAAACTTTACAAAGAAAACAATGGTAAACAATTTAATGACAAGCCACTCTTTTTTGGCTAAAAATAAGAATGTTGTGAGTGATATAATCACTAATACCAAACATTTCTTTGAAATGCTACTCTTGAATTGCTAATAGTGCTCTTGATCATAAGTTTGCCAATAGTTTTCTAGATTATTTCAAATGATGCAATAACTAGGTATTTATAGGCATTTCTCTAATTTCTCGAGAATTAAATCTTGATAGTTGACATTTTCAATTTGAATTTTGAATGTTTAGATGCCCACCCTGACATATCCAAAATTGGTCCTTGGTAGAATAGGGGGACCCATACACCCTAGGGTGAATGGGTCTTGGCCCTATTCTCCAAGACATTAAGTGTCGAAAGAAAAATAATAGTTGTATGCATTTGTTCAATGTTTGTAATTTCTTGGAAAGTGGTACAAATGGGCTATAGAATGCATAATTTTAGGAAATTAGGGACCCAATTATGCTCAATTATTTAGGGTGAGTAAAACATAGTGTGAAATTGTCAAGGACCTGACAATTTATGGTGCTACAAAACTATATAGTTTGTGAAGTCTGTAACTTTTTGAAACTGAATGTATTTCAATGTCTTGGCCTTTCAATGAACGAAATGGTTTGTGAACCTTTAATTTCAAAAAAAATTATTTAAATTTCTCATAAATACTTTTAAATTTTTACCAAGTTTGAATTGTGGATGCCCTTTATACTCTTTTACAAGGTGAGGCCCTTTACTTATCCAATTTTAACTAGAAATTATCCTAACGACAAACCATAGAACCAATTGAAACAATGTGAAACTAAACCCAAAGAGAAAATTGAACTTGAATTTTTTTTTGGTTGATGATGATTGCTCGTTCACCTAGATTCTCTTGCATCAATGTGGGTTGTTCATATCTAGCTTCCTTTTTCAAGTCCTTGAAGTATATGAATGTGGAGATAAAAGGTGATTCTATGATAGTGATAAATTCGTTAAAGAGCAACTGTTGTTGTAATTGGTGTTTTAACAAGCTAGTTGAAGAAGTTTGATCTATCTTGATGATATTTTATATATCAAATTTTTGAGCACTAAAAGATAAAGATGAATGTAACCATTAATTATTTGGATAATATGGGTGTTTCACAAGACATTTTGATAAAAATGTAATCCATTTAGAGACCTCATGGATTGATTTAGAAAATTAATTACAATATCATCCTCCATAAATTACCTTTAAATTAGTTTAAAAATAAGGGATTAAAGATCAATCGTATGTCCCTTTGTTTTCTCCTACTAGTGGAGGATTTATGAGCATTAAGTTACAAACTATTGTGATAATGCCTAGCATGAAGAGGAGAATATAGTTTTTAATTGCTCATGGTTGTCACATCCCATTTTGTATCATTTATTAAGGAAATACTTAATTAGTGGTTAATTGATTAGTTTAGGGGTGTGTAATCAATGCTTTAAATGATACACGAAAAATGATAGTATTATGTTTACATGATATTACAATAACTATATAATCATTATCTTTGTGCAATGTTCTTGATTTAAATTGATGGTTGGATTGTACATGATAATTGTAAAAAAAAATCTTTATAATTGATGAGTATTTTTTAGTTATACAATTGATATGTTAATTATTTCATGAATATAATTTATTTATAAAGACCTAAACTAACTATTATCTATTAACATGGGGTGGAAGTAGCATATTGTTTCCCCTCTCATACATCGAGAGGGTATATTATCTTAAATAAGGAGTTAGATGGAAAAGTTAAGGTGGTCAAACCATGATAGTGTAAGAACCCACACACTTGCATGAGTTCGACTATGAGATGCATGCACTCTAGGCATGTAGATGGTTTTCTCAAATTTTATTGTAAGTTGGCATTTTCTTTTACATGTATTTTCAAGAATTAGTCTAAGTTTATATTTTAGCATGCTTGGAATGAGTCATGAATACTATTTCTTAGATCTAGCTCCTAACTTTTCAAAATTAATGAATTATATTAGAATATTTGAAATACAATTAAAATTTAAAATTAAAATAATAATATTTCCTAAATAATTTTTAAGTGTAACTTACTTTGTTTCAAACCTTGCTAATAGTGGAGGGTGTGAGTGGAGTCAAATTTAAACCATTTTATTTTCGTCATTTAAATTGTAACCAATATGGAGGACTAGAATATTTAACTAAAACCTCTACATTATTTTTTTAATAGCTAGTGGATGCCAAATATATAATAGGAATCCCATTTTATTGGAATTTAAATTAAAATGTGGGATTGTAAGGAAGAGAAACATTGATCTTGCTTTCTTTTTTCTCCTTTTTTGTGCGATTTTTACATTTGGATATGGATGTGAGAAGTAGGCTTCTATTTCTTATTTTTCTCATTGCTCTTTTCCGTTGTAACTTTCCTATAGGGCATAAGAATCAGCCATGGGTTTTTGGCATGCAATATTCTCCTTCCTTTATAAATTGTTGACGATTGTGTGAAAGATTATAAGTAACTTTGACAAAAAAAAAACCATAAGTGATTTCCTCCTTTTTCCTTCTCATTCATTCTCTTTCTCAAAGCACAAATTAATATTTGTATATTATTTTAGATATATATTCAAACAATTATATACATACTCTATTTGATAATTGGAAATGGTCACAAAATCTTATCATTTCATATATATCTGTATATTTAACTATCTGATTTTCTTAATAGAATTTTTTATCTCTAGAATAAGTATTTGAGTGAGAATATATCATATAATTTTCTCCATCAATCCTAAAAATTTCGAAAGCTCTAGACTTTCTATTAAATATAAACTTATATATATAGGCTTTGGTTATACCAACTAGGTCATTACAT